>JAQLOL010000010.1:15110120-15127266 GCA_029783665.1 Naso thynnoides
AAAGAGCTTTAGGTGACAACAAAAATAATGCTTGACTTTTTATGTTCTCTTTTTGGGCTTGCCTGTGCACATTTACAGAGCCCACCCAAACTCTGCGGTCACCCCCCCCCCCCCCACCCCCCACCCCCCCACCCCCCCACAGAAGAGTGTTGTACATCCACCTGGCAGCGATGAGGTCCAGCAGGTGTTGCCAGCGCTCGCTGACTTTGCTGAGCTTGTGTTGGATCTCGGCTGCCTTGCTGTATTGGCTGGCCTGGGCCAGGCGCTCGCCCATGACCTGCAGCTGCTGCTTGTTCTCCTGAGCTACACTGATCTCCTCCTGGTAGTCCTGGGAGAGAGACGTCAAGCAGGTAAACACAGGGAAATGTGTGCAGTGCATTTACATGCGTGTGTCCATGAAACTTTGCATTAGAGCTGCAAATTAGGGAGTTATTGTCCATTTTCTCAGACAGTGCTGACTTGCAATTTTAAATGACCTGAAACAGAGATAACACAAAAGTTTTTAACTTCAAGCTCTCTGCATAAACACTCGTGCATGTAACAAGAACCCTGTAATTGTTTTCCCAATCAATTCTCCCTTGTTGCCCCAGCAAGTTCTAATTTGATTATTTTTAAAATTAGAGTCAACCATAAGGATTTAGGTATAATATATTATTTTAGAAAATATACTGCATAGGTAAATAAATAACTAAATACATAACAGTGGGTAAAGTCAAAACAGTATGGACTCTTGTTAAGTCTGTGTCCTGAAATCACCTTGCGCAGCTTCTCGATCATCTCTTCAATGCTAATGTCTCCATTCTGTGAGACCTTGCTCTCCATCTGTGTGAGCCATTCACACAGCTCCTTGTTCTTCTCATTGAACACGGCCCACTCATTCAACTTCTCGCTCACCTGCTGCCTGCGCAGGGAAAGCTAAGGGGAAAAAACAAAAGAAAGGGCAGAGGTGAAGATGTCAGACAGGGGACCAGAGGAAGGGTGAGGGGAGGACATGAGTGAAGAGACATGGAGAGGAAGGAAGGATAACGAGAAAAAGAGTCCAAACATAAAGATGTGACATGAAACTTGAGATTACTTACTGAGGAAATAATAGCACCCATGAAAAAAAAACATGGTCATGTGAACGGTGTGAATCTACCTGGTGGCAGACCTCCTCCCACTGGCACTGTAGCAGCTGGAGGCGCTCTTGTAGGACTGTGATGTCATCTGCACTGACCACGCCCTCCAAGGAGTCCCTCAGCATGAACAAGGAAGTGAGGTCATCGGTCCAGCCCTCCACGCTGCTCTCCAGCTCCTGCATCCACATGATATGATCCAAAATGATGTACAACATTGAGATGTAATCCATAGGTCAGCCATCAATGCAGAGGTACACTCAGACGAGCCTGTAAAACTAATTTTTTCTCCTCCCGAGTCAAATAGAGCAGGAAAACCACAGAGTAGGACTTCTGAAGCTTAGCTGCAGCTACTGTACCCTCGGAAATAATGATAAGGAAAAACAAACTGAAAGGAATAAAATAGCATGGCATAAGAGACGAGAACCTATTTTTAAAAATAACTAAGGGAAATAAAATAGCCACATTCAAGGTTAAAGCCAGGATAAGGTAACAGACCCATCTAACCTTGCATCTCCTCCTCTGTCATTGTGACGGTTTTGCTGCGCTGTAATCATTTGTGGAAAGAATTTCTCCATTATGCAACACACACACACACACAAAAGGAAGCACACACATACAAAAAAACACACCCCCACTGCCATCAGGGATGCTCTTGCTCTCTCTTTCTTGCATACACACACGTCCTTTCGTTCTCTCTTCTTCTCTCTCTCTCCCCACCCCCTCTCTCTCCTCAGCTGATTCCAGTCTCACAGCCCTCCCTCCTCCCCGAGGGGGACGTGTCATGGCTGCATGCAGTGTCCAGTTGATAATACATGCTGCAAATGATCATGATGTGTTTTTTTTTTAAACACAACACAAACAATGAAGGGAAATAAGAGCATAATTTTTGGCTCATCCCAGCAGCATCCTGGCATTTTTTCTGCCTGAGTCAAATTAATTATTCTTTACTAAGACAAACACACACACACACACACACACAAAAAAGAAAATGTAAAACATGTGCAAGTTTACAAAAATAACACAAATCATTTTTTAGGAGAAAAAGTAAATTTTTCACACCATTATGGAAAACAAACAAACAAGGTCACACAAGACAGCAGCTGATAGATAAAGATGTTGTTTTTTTGGCTTCTGTCTGTTTATCTGTTTGTCCCCGTAGCCAGATTAAAGGGGCAGAGGGAGGACAAGCTTGTGTGTGTGTATGTGCGTGTGTCTGAGAGGGAAACAGACAGACAGTCCAAGAGAGACAGAGAGAGAAAGCATGTGTATATAATTAAGAGAAAAGAATCATATGTTTGTTGTGTGTGTGTGTGTGGTTGTGTGTGTGTGTGCAAATTATTAAATACATGCTAGATTTTCATTACCTTGCATCTGATTTGCTCTGAGTGAAGCTCCTCATGGTGGTCAGGCAGAGGCACAGACAGCTTCCTCTTGAAGGCCCTCAGCTTCTCCAGTGATGCATTTATGCCCTTTTCACATCGTTCCCAGTTCTACACATGCATGCATACACAACACACATTACAAATAAGCAAAAAAACACACACACTTGCCCTCAAACACAAGCACAGACTGCAGATCTTCTCAGGGAAGTCGCTATAAATTCTTTCCTGCAGCTGCAGCAGCATCAGCACGGGTAAGCTGCAGAAAACACAATCACAAACTGATAGGCAAACATACACACACACACATCAGCCACAGGCTGAAGTCAAGCCACATCACTTATTATGCTGCCAACAGCCCACTCAGTTCTGATCCTCTCAAGCAGCACTATAAGGCAGAGTGATGCAGCAAAAATCCAACAGCCAAGGAAGAGAATTAAAACAGCTTCATTACAAAAGAGGGAGGTTCTGCTCAAAATGGTGCAGATTACAGCTATTTTTAAAGAGTGAGTTATCAGTCCAGTTCACAATCTAACAAGGTAATATTTGGTTAAAAAATGCTGCGGCAAAGAGGCATACCTAAAGCAAGAGTCACAATAAAAGACAGCCAGAGCAGAACCAGAATAGCTACAGTAGAATAGCTGCGCTCTAAGTGAAAGTACACCAAGGAGAACAGAGAGAGGGAGAGCAACTGAGATGGTAAGAGAATGAAAAAGAGGAAAAGAGAAAGAAAATCATGTACCTACAAAAAAGCAAAATTCCCAGATGCACCTTTTAACTGCGTCACTCCGTCCCATTCAAAACAGGCCACTTTCACAGCCTCTAAAATCCTCCTCGCAGGACTCAAATCGCTACAGCTCACTGCACTCATTCACTGCACGCTATATATGTGTGTGTGTGTGTTTATGTGGATGTGTGCACCGGTCTGATCCTGTTTTTATCTTTGTGCACTTTGTGCCATTGTGTAAAGCTTGATTGTGCTGTAGACACTTTGCGATTTATCTGAGGACAGAAGTGAGGGTGCTCCGTCTCTGTTGTTGGTTTCTTTTTGGGACCTAAGGTGCAGTGTTGCATAATTCATGCAATAACCTGGTTTCACTGTCCTGCATGCAAAACCAGATGGACTCATTAAGGACTGCCCTTCAGCACCCTTCACATCACCTTTATGCTGCAGCGTGATAGTGTTTTTAAATGAGGCATTCTCATACAGCAGTAGTACAAGATGTCCCATGATCCTGAATTGATCACTAATATTTTCACAATTAAAGGTTTCTCTGCTGATTAAAATGGAGTAAAAGAAACCTTTTTGACATTTAGCCTCTGAGTGCGACCCCTTCTCTCTTTTTGTTGACCTGTATACAAAATTAAAAGTGCCTTTTTGGTAGATGGTAAAGGATATTCTTGTGCCAATTAAATGCAGGAACCTTAGCATAAGCAGCAAGTGGAAATAATCAGTGTAAAATTAAATTAAATGAAAATGTACATTATGATGTCAAGATTTTTAGCTTAGACAAGGAAAAGGCCAAGAGAGCAACAAACCAATAAAGTGTTAATAAATTCTAGTTTGGTCCGACCTTGAGTAAACCATGCAGCTCCCTCTTCTGCTGGTCCAGGCGGTGGTGGGCATGCCTCCACCTCTCCTGAATCTCCATCAGCTCGGTCTGCAGGGTGGACTCCGCCCTCGCATCCGCCGTCAGCAGCAGGCTCCTGCCGGCCTCCACTGTCAGGATGTAGCCTCCCTGCTGCCTCTGCAGCACTCGTTCCCTCAGCTGGAGGAACAGAGACAGGGACAGCGGGAAGAGGGGGTACAGGTTAACTACGGGAAACTAAGGTTGGAGGAGAAGTGGAGGTTTATTAGAAAGAAGTTTAGATTTTTTATTAAAATACTACATTTTAAGAAGGAATTCTTTTTAAATAGATTATGTTTGTAAAGCCTGAACAAGGTAGATGTGGAAAGATAGAGCTCAAAATCCATCTCCATTGACCTCATAAATGATGCAAATTCTTTAAACAAGCTTATGAGAAAATAATTGGCTCAAGGCGAAGTGAGAGTGTCACTGAACTCATCTCCAACATCATCCAGCAGCTATATATTGAATTTTTAATTTTAATTAGAGGTGTGACCTGCAGAAATAATAAAGCATAAAGATTTTAAACAAACTAATTTCACAAAGAGACTTGAAATTTGCATAAGGTGATGAGTGATGCGATGGACATACACTAGTGTCGTATTCTACCTGTATCTGATCTAACAGGTTTCTGGCCTGCTGCAGGGCGACTGGCTCTCCCGGCTGATGCACATCTGGATCACGGGTCACTTCTTGAAGCCACTGCAGCAGCTTCTCTGCCATCTCGCGGTAGTTCTGCCACTGGCGCACCAGACTGTCGATGATGCCTCTTCGCTGCTGCGCCCGCCTCACCACGCCTTGCCACTGGTTGCTGAGCAGGGCCAGCTTCACACTGAAGTCATCTCTGTTGAGTGTGACATGAGTGTGAAACAGCATGTGAGCTCCTCACAGCTGGATCCTTTTTTATGAGAAAAGTAAAATGTTTGTCGGAATGTGTGTTCACCTGTCATCCATTTGCCCCTGATCCAGCATATGATGGCCGTCACTGATGATGGAGTAAAGAATCTGCTGCCTACTAAACATCTCGGCCTGGAACAACTGCAAGAGCACATAACTATAATTATTACAACACCTAACATGCAAAGGCAGCTATTAGTGCACATGTATGTTTCATGCTTCTCTAACCTCGTGGTCTCTCTGCTGTTCCAGCAGGCTCTCGTAGTTCCCTGAGATCTCAGCAGCCAGCTTCTGTTCTGTCTGAGACAGGAAGTCCATCCACGCCTCGCACTTCTGGAGGAAACTCTGCTGCTGGAGCAACATTGCCTGCAGTTTACTGAAGAGGGACAGAGAGCCATCAGAGCATAAACAGCATGAATACAGAAAAAGATTAGAACCACCTTATAAAAACATATTGTTACTATTAACTTCATTGATATTTTATCTTTTTAATAATCTACAGATCAGTTGTGAACCAAAATACGATCGGTTGTAAACCAACGTACGGCTTACATAATAGTAATATAATTGTAATAATAGTTTATGAGTTGCTAGGTTGAAAGCTGGTTGTAAGCTGGTTGTAAGCTGGTTGTAAGCTGGTATTAAAGTGAAAGACACAGCAATGCTGCTTAGTCTTTTTAGTGACTTTTGTCTTAATTATAAAGGACTCCAGGAACCTTTTGACCTGTTACTTAGTGAAAAAATGAGGAAAACTATCACAGTAATATAACATCTCATAACTCAGCCCCTTTTTTCTTTTTTAAACCTTGGTGGCTTATTTTAAAGCTGAATTTAACACAAACAGTGTGCAAACATTCTCTTGAAATATGTCACTCTAAGGTTACATTAAAAAAAAAAAAAAGGTAGAAGAAGCCCTCAAGCTTTTGTTACGCGAAAGATGAATGTTGAATGAATTCTTTTATGTTTCAAGGACAAATACTAGTTCATGTTATTTATATAGTACAGTTTTCTATAATCTTTTAGGTGGGTGTTTGACTTGCATCATAGCGATCACTCTGCAAAGAGTTATGGAAGGTTTCAGGTACCTGAACCTCTCTGTAAGGTGAGCAGAGTGAGCGGCCCAGGCTCTGTTGAGACTCTGCAGCCGTTTAACATCTCTGTCGCTGACGGGAAGCCTGTACACCAACTCGTTGACACGTTCCAGGTCTGGAGACAGACTGCTCAGCTTCAGCAGGTGAACCTGAGAACACATTATTAATTACTTTCAGCAGGATAAATTTATGAATGTAATGAGTCTTTTTGGTGTAGCAGCTCCAGATGTTAAACACAGATAACACCACCATGACAAAGACAGCAGCGTTTCTCCTACCTTCAGTTTTTCCATTCGTGTCTGCACCACAGTGAGCTCCGGTGAGCTGACTGGGTCAGGCTCCTTCAGCGCCTCCTCAGCCTCCTCAGACCTACAGATCAGTGTGTTCAACTGCTCTCTGAAACCCTTGCAGGCCTGAGATCCGGACTACAAACAGTTAAACGGACACAATGAGAATACAGAAGTGACAGACCCTTATCCATTTAATGAGGTTGTACAGAGGACACCGTGTAGATCATTCTTCACACATCCCAAAGTTCTGCCATCCTAACCTGCAGTACTTCCTGCTGCCTGTGAAGGGCATGCTCCAGCGTTGCTAGGTGATGTGTTAGAGACAGGTGGTCAGACTGGAGGGCTGCTGAAGAGGAGGCGTCAACTTGGCTCCTCAGCTGTTCTCCTAAAGCCTGCAGCTGCTGGAGGCACTGCTGCACTGAGGCCTGGTCGCCGAGACATACCTGCAGCAGTGAAGTCATCAAATAAGACAAAAAAAAACACTGAATGTTGAAGGTTTTGAGAGGTAAAAGAAAGTCATGGTATTTACACTGATGATTTAAGGACAGAGGGACTGCATATTCAATGCAATGGACATAGAGGGCAAGGATGATTTTGTAAACTGTCACATATTTTTCATATTTTCATATTTTCATGTTTATCAAGTCAAGTGAATAGGCTCCGTTAAAAAAAAGGTACATTTTCTCCTATCTAAAGAGATCTGTGTGATCCTCTCTCATAAATACATTCAGGAGGACTAAAACAAAATTTTATGTAAAGCTTTCTTGATTAAAAACTCTCTGGGAAAGACAGCCCATGTACTAACAACAGTTATAGTTTCATCTTCTTAGTGTTTAGCAACTGTTGATCTGTGATCCTCAGTCAAAATAACAGGCTGCTTACAGTGTGTCTCTAGACATGGCCTACAAGCCCAGCTTGACACCGGGAGACCCCTGTAGTGTAAATCAGGGGCCTGTCTTACTCTTTGCAGTCTCCTTTTCAAAAGGCTTTTGTTCGATTGTGCTGTGAGTCTAAATTCAAGCAAGTGAAAAGGCAGGGTGCAATTTAGCATTCTGCAGAGGGGACTGAGGCTTTGTGAATTCTCATTGTGAGTTGACAAGCAGTTTCTGAGCTCTTTCACAAGGCTAAAGGAGGCTAAAGGGTAAGCAGGAACAAGAATTTACTTCAAGCAATAATCTAACACTAGACCCGGTCCTGGAAGATAACAATCTCGGAAAATCGAAAAATCGAAGAACTGTTCACACATTTATATCCTAAATGCCTATGTTTGAAAGTAGAATTTGCACCTTGCAGTCCTTTAGCCAGACGCAGCTCTCCTCCTCTGTGATGTCCCTGTCCGTGGCGCTCTTCAGCAGGCGATCAGCACGTTCCTCCTGTTTCTGAACCGCTGTCACACACTGTCCATGCAATAATTTGTAGCTTTGCCACAACCCCAGCAGGGCTTTGCTGCTCCTCAGCTGCTCTGAGATCTGCTCTAGTAGACAGTTCCACCTTTAACAGAGACAGAGAAACATATTGCTACATACTGACCTCAGCCCAGAGGCTGGGTGATGGAAGGATTGCAGCTCCTGTTTTACTGCAAGTCACTCCAAGATGTGTTTTTGTTATCCTCACCTGAGGTTGACGTCCCGGAGGGCTCTGTTGAGTGTTTCAGCCACAGACGGGTGGCACTCTGTTAGTAGCTGATGTGTGACGGAGCCAAACTTTCTCAGGCTGCTTTCCTGTTTATCCATCTCCTCCTGCAGGTTCTGAAAAACACAGACACCCACTTCAAGTTAATTTCATCTTGTATGTTTGTTAGAAGATCCTACTCACAACGACTTTCAGCAGTTACATACTTCTTATGTCAGAAACTGTTTTACTTTTCTGGGGTGTGACGCTTTTCCATGATAAAGAGAACAGTCTACTTTCCGCTCTTCTTACCTCCAGACTCTCCACCTGCTGCTGTGTTGCCTCTAGAGACCCGTTGAGGAGGCGCAGCCTGGACACAGAGTACCTCCCTTCCATCAAGTAACCATTAATCTCCTCTGAAGCTCGTCGGTAGAGCGTCCACTGCTCCAGAACCGTCCGCAGGCTCACCTTCATCTGACTTATCTGACAAGAAGGGCAGGAGACAAAACCTTATAATGTCTTGAAGCACGATGGGAAAATGTGGGCAACAGCTATGATGATAGGGGACCCAAGCTACTCACCATGTGGTCCAAATTAGCCCAGGATTGGTTCAGTCCTTTGAGGGTCTCACTGACAACAGCGCAGGCGGCTCCTTTCTTATCCTGGATGAGTGCATTTCCACGTTCCTCTGCTTTCTCTAGATCCTTCTCTTTTTCCTTCACTAATTCCTCCAACTCCTGAAAATACAGGATCAGTTTTCAGTTTTCAGAAATATACGTTATGAAAACTCACAGCAATGTTGCCTGAATATATACCTGACAGTCTTTAAGTGCATTCTGCACCGATGCTACATCCTCTATCCTGTGTCTCTTCTTTAGTTTTTCCTCTTGTAGTGTGAGCCAGGTTTTCAAGGCCTGAACCCCATTTTCATGCTCCAACCAACCTTCCAAAAGTCCTTCTAAAAGCTGAATCTATAATAAAATCGCAGAGCAACTTGAGAAATGACAAATCAAAATTATATGAGGAAAACAACATTTTATGTAACATTTCTGGTGTTATTCTTGACTAAACAGTGACTAAAACATTACCTTCTCAGTAATAAGCCCCTGTAGTATCTGCCACCGTCTGTTCATTGCTCCCAGCTTCTCAGCAAAGTCTGTTTTGTCACTGCGCTTTCCTTCTACATCCTGACTGCTGATCTGCAGCACTGACTGGTTCACAAAGTCCACAGTCAGCTGCTTACAGGTCAGATCTATGCGGTAACCCTGTGAAATACAAATGACACATGATGAGACTGTGATAGAGAAGAGAATAAGAGAACATGGGGATGGCAGAGAGCTTGGGAGTCGACAGATAGAAACAGTTTTGTACCTTATATTTCTGCAGAAAGTTCTGGACCATCTCTGAGCCTACAGCTCCCATGATTTTGTCCAAGTCTTCCTCTATAATGTTCTCCATGAGAGAGATCCAGCTCATCAGCTCTGTGATGGCGTGCCGTGATGCCAGCTTCTCCATCTGCAACTATGGGGTGAGAGCAGAGGATTTACATTGTTATAAAAAGCATCCCCTATGTCAGAGTGAAGCTAATTGCAGTTAGCCCCATAAGAAATTAATAAAACATGCTGCCGATCTCAGACCTGGTGTAGTTTCTCTTGTACAACAGGAATACGAGTCAACAGCTCGGCCCACTGTGTGTCGACGTAGCCCAGCGCGGTCCTAAGACCGGCTGTGTCCACTCTTTTCAGTCGCAGAAGCTGGTTTCCTGTGCTCAGCACTGATGAACGTAAAGATGACTTAGCATCCACCTCTTTGGAAAACTCCTATCAGAAACAAAAAAGACTGGTTAAACTCTAACCATTTATTATAAATAATACAGATACTATAATGTGTGCAGTACATTTTTGCTGCTAATGTGGAAACATAACTAACCAGAAAGGCATAGAGGTGATCTCTGACAGTCTCCAGCTCCTGAGGCACGGTCACTGACTGCGTTGTCCAGAATTCCAGTCGGTCCAGAGCCGACTGCAGCCAGTGGCTCAGGTCTGCTGACTCACTCTGGTACCTGAAATTTGAACACAAGGAAATATTTGATATTTTTATTGAGCTCTGACAGCTCCAAGGGCTCAGAGGCTAGTTTGTCAATGTATTTCGCCTCCTTAAGGAAAAAAACAATTTGTCTGACCCCCAGAGCTAAACAACTGTTTTGAGATTTGATTCTTGACACACTGGCAAACATATCAAACTCAGACCAAATGTTGGACCCTCACCTGCTCCAGTGTTTCAGTGTTGAGTCGAGGCGGTGCAGCTCCTTGTTGACCTTGGTGGTGGAGGAGAGCCAGTGCTCTCCCAGCTGCGTCAGCTGGTTCTCCAAGTCAGAACAGCCAACGGACAGAAGAAGTCTCTTGCCCTCCTCCAAGACCTGGTACAGCTGGGGCTGATGCTCCGTCAGGTTGGCCTTCAGACGCTGGAGGACAGAGGTGAGGCAAAAAGGATAATGTGATTACATTTTGTTATTCTAACATTTTGCTTGACTAAATCTTTGTGTGTCCAGACTGTATAATGTTCTTGCCTGGTAGAGACTGATCCTTTCAACAAGTCTTTCCTCCGTCTCCTCCACAAGGCCGACAGTGGGGATGCTACACTCCACAGCCTCCAGCTGTCTACACAGAGCCTGATAGTCTTCTACAAGCCTGCTCCACGACTGTCAAAGCAAGGACAAAGATTAGAGCAGCTAAGTTATCATATTTTACATGTGGTTTCTTTCAACTAAACTGTACTGTTCCTGTTTGGCACCATCTTTATAATCACTCATTCCCACCTCAAGTATGCCTTCCAGCTCCACTCCCCTCCTGTGGGCCTGTTTCAGCACACTGTGGGCTAAGGCCATGGTCTCCTCCAGCGCCTGGCTTTCCCTCGGCACCACCAAACCAGACACTTTACTGTAGAATGTCTGTGTGAGGATCATATGGCATTCCAGACCCTGGAAAAACTCCTGCATTAACACAGAAGATAATGTTAGAGAACGGAGAAATTTGTCTCTGAAAGAAAATAATTACATACACACATATCCTCTTTTTAAAAGCCTCCTTACTTTATGTTTGTCCAGTAAAATCTGGACCTCTATGACAGAAGCCACTGTCATTTTCTGATCGGCAGCCATTTTGTCCTGGGCAGTGTCCACCAGGTCTGTGAGGTCATGAAGTGCAGCTTCATACTGTGCTTTGAGTGACAAGCCGCGGTTCAGGCTGCTCCGTCTGGAGCCCACCATTAACACCAACTCCTCGTATGCATCCTACACAAAACCATCAACCATTCAGCCATTAGGTGTTATAGTTGAGAAAGCTCATTATCCTTGGGGGGGAGCGAACTTGAAATTACCTGCAGTTTGAGGAGCTCCTGGTTGGAGATTTGGTCAGATTGGAGTCCCTCGGCTCTCGTCTTCAGCTCAGTCACTCTTTGCTCAAACTCTCTCAGACTGTCCTCCACCTCTGATAGTGTCTACAAAAGATGCAACATGTATATTAAAATGTCTCCTTGAAAGCTCACGCCAACTATCTACAGCTGTGTGTCTGCTCTCAGTCTGTGTCTTACCTCTATCTGTTTGGATGCAGGTCTGTCCACAGTTCCAGCCATCTTTTGTAGCAACTGGTGTTTACTTTCGCTCAGAGCTGTGAACAGCATCCTCAATTCATTCTGGAAAGAACAACAGAAAAAAGGTATATCAAGCATCTAATCACTATAAAGACACTTCAGATTTGATTAAATTCACACTGGTGGCTCCACAGTTCTGTGATTGTACCTGGAAGGTTGAGTGTTCCTGCAGCCGGTCTCTCATGCTGTCACAGTGTTGTTCCAAGGTGGAGTCCAGCAGCCCCATCCTCTCCTGCAGGCCGTCCAGAGTGTCCTCCATCAGGGCTTGCTCGTCTCCTCCACACAGCCGGCCAGCTCCTCCACCCAGAAAGTCTCTGCACTGATTTACCTCCCTGGTCATCGCCTTTAGCTGTTTATTCAAACCCTGAACAAAAGAACCCAGTAAATTATATAGCTAGTGTATTATACATCATGTGTTACCACAATCCAAGTGTCTTCAATACCTCTAGATTTGTAAGTTGTGTTTCGGTATCTTCAGACAGCAGCACAGGTCCAGAGAGCAGCTGATTCTCAGCAGCATCCAACCAAGAGGAGGCTGCGGAAACTGCAGCATACAGGTCCTGTTGGACTGTTGTTCCTCCTAAAAATCCGACCAGTTTACTGTCACCATTTCCTGCCTGTGAGGAAGAACACAGAATATTTACCCAGCACAATAAAGCAGTTAGTTAAGAATATATTTGTTCTTTTCTAATGAAAAACAGATCCCTGAAAAACCATATGTATGAGAGATTGAAATTAGATAGAAAATCAGTGCTTCACCTCCTGGGTGATTCTTTCCAGAGTCTGGCTGCACGCTTCAAACAAAGCTCGAGGAGAGCGAGAGTCCTGGCTGGCAGACTCGCCTCTAAACACCATGCTGGGACTGGACAGACGAGATCGATGGAGGACCTGCACAAGAGGAAAAAAGGAGACATTAGAAACATATGAATTTTAAACTTGGCATTACATGAAAGGCAAAAAGGTGCCAAAATGGACCAGAATACCGATTAAAAACCATCAAAACTGAACACATACACACACACATGCAAAAAACAACAACAAAAAAACAGGAAAAAGGGAAAAATAACAATTCCAAACTGAGCAGCATGTGTACCGGGCTAAGCTGGTCCTGTTCCAGCGAGTTCAGGGAGAGCTGCAGCTTAGTGCTCTGATCTTTATTCAGGTTTTCCCAACGTTGTCTCAGCTGCTCTGAAGGAGACAATGTCTCTGTCTCCAGCAACACTCCGCCTGGGATGGACACCTCACTGTGGGAGGGAAAGAGGCATGTTGTCATAAGAGACTGATATGTGTTCCTTGAAGTTAAGAATATTTAATCAGCCTTTTGAAATAAATCACATAAGCTCATCATCACTGATTTATGAGTGTATGTATGAGGAGAACAGAGAGGGAGGAGAGAAAGTACCTGTCTCCATTGGGTGTGGTCTGTTGGCTAAGTAACTCTTCCCCAACATTGGCTACGGACTGAAGAAGCCGCCTCTGTTCAGCTACTTGCTCCTGCAGCTCCTAGGAAGTCACCACATAACGTTTGGTCCATTAAGTGTGGGAGTTATAATAAAGTATTCAGAAAGAACTATTCGCATCCTATGTTAAATAGATTCAGTGAGGCACTTAGCATTCCAGGCAGACAACAGAGAGGTCAGTGGAGGATATTCAGTGCAGTGAGACAGTCAAATATAAACTATACTATGCGTAGGTTCAGCTTTCTCTTACTCTCTGTCGAAGAAGGTTATCGTGGTGTTGCTGTGTGCGTGTGGATCTGGCCTGGGAAAGCCAATCCTGCACATTAGGACTTTGGGACAGAGATGAGTCCGGCTCGCTGTCCTCCTGCTCCTGCAATGAACCCTGTGAGACAGACAGTTACTTCAATACTTCAATAAAAACTCAAAAAGTTCATCAGGAGGAGAAAGCTCAAGAAGGTTTTTTTTTTGTCTGAAGAGGAGGTGATATACACTTCATGAACTTAAGTGACCTTTGCTTCAAGATGCTCATTTCAGTTAACTAAAGTTCAACTGAAAGGTCAGTGCTGGCATAATAAATCTATTATTTGAAATATCTAAAGTTCATTAATATTAAATTTGCTGCTAGCAATTTCATATAGACTCAAACAAATAAGCTCCTGTTCTTATGTGTGGTAAATAGCTTTGTGAATGTATGAATGTCATTATTTACTAAAAGAACCCACTGAAGGAGAGTAGCAACAAGAGGTTTCCTTTAAGGGAAAAAAAACTACAGTGAAAATTAAGAAATTTAAAAACATATATTTTCCAAAGGAGATAAAACCAAAAGACCAAAATGTTGTGTCATCAAAAACACACCTGATGTAGTACATTTAGTGTTAGCATGTGATGAGGTAGCATCCTTTTGTCAGTTGTTTTCAGGCCCATTGTGAGACACACTGGCTCTTGTTGTTCCATTGTGGAAAACAGTGGACTTTTATGAGGGAGCATGACCTTTAGTATTTGCACAATACTACCATTGATACAGTGACACAGTGTCACATAATGCAGCACAGCACAATAAAGATGACACGGGGCAGGGAGGAAGGAAAAGCTGGGAAATGGCAAAACATGCAGGAATGCAGGGGGGGAGGGGAACTGAAGGCATGAAACAGGAGGCAACAAGAACAACACACACATGGCCTCACCTGTATGTCAACTTGTTTGTCCTGCAGCATCTGCTGCAGCTCCATCAGGCTGTCTTTGAGGGAGCGCAGTTTGAGGGTGAGCTGCTCCGCCTCTCCTTTGGTCTCGGCCCGACCCTCCAGCAGCAAGCTCTCACTGTGGACGGACAGTTCTGACAGATACGACACCTTCTGCTCGATCTCAAACAGCATGTTCTGGAAGGGCAAGAGATACAGCTAAATTAAAATCTTAAGTGACCATCTCATTATCTTCACTTTTTGCAGTAACCAGCCTTAACAGTTACGAATATGGAAAAAAATAGCTGAAACCGTCCTTGCCAGGTTACTTGGGAGCATGCCTATATTAACAAACAAGAACTGTTATGGACTTTGCTATTGTATTTCTAAAAAGCTCAAGAGCTTCCTCTGAGATTTAAATGTAATTTAAATAAATAAAATTTAAATAAAAGTGGCACTCAATAATCTTGGTTTTTGACCTGCTCAAATGAAGTGATATTCATCACTAGTTGCAAATTTAAAAAGTAGCATTATTGAGTATTTCAGCCAGAAGTAGCAGAAGCATGATTTTCCTGATCATTGTTACACCTTCTATTTATCCTGTGGCTCTTTGTAGGGGTGAGAGAAAAAACAGGCCACTACTCTGATACAGGAACCCAAACATCTGATTCAACATTGAAAAAGACAAATTTTATAGGCTCTATGCTGTCATAATTTATGCTTGCAGACAGTTTTTACCCCCCCAAAATGAGAAGATCTGCATGGGCCAGAACTTTAGACCTGAGCTCCATATGCGAGTCGTAATCAGCTTACTGTCTCTCAGCTGCTACAAAACACACACTCGCATTTAACACTGATTTTTTCACCCAAGTGACTGAATTAACATTATTGTTTCTGACAAGCCAGATATGGTGCCTCGTGGAAAAATGCTTGAACTTATTGGTGACAGTATTGGTGACAAAGAGTTCAAGTTTTGTTGGTGCCAAAAAACAATGAACAAAGCTGCCACAACATCACTTGTAAGATGTTTTAATTGAACTCAATGACAGAGACGGGAAAGTTAAGTTGTTGGCAATGAAAGTCAAAAGAAATTGCTTAGTAATTCCTTTTTTAAAAAAAATATTTAAAGTTAATCACATACTTGTCTCTACAAACGTAAACAAATTTTTATTAAATCTCTTTACTCAAACTTTGACTTGTGGTCAAAATTGCTGAAATTAGATAATTATTCTCACTTTAAAAACCTGCAAAAAAGAATTACAAGGACACTTGACTGTGGATCAATGACCAATGCTACTATTTAGCAATGGGTGCAATCTCCTTACAAATAAAGGAGATGTTACCATGAACACACATTTAGGCTGGTGCAAAAATGTCTGAGTACCAGTAAGAAGGCTTATCAAAGAGAGAGAGGCACAGGGTCGGACCTTAATCCTAATCCCAATGTTGTAATCCTAAAAACAGTGTCTATTTTTCGGAAACAGAAGCTTCCAGTTAAGTTTTGATTTGAAATAGTCCCACATTCACTCTATTTAAAACTAAGTTAACAGTTTATGCATGACTGAAATAGTAACAGTAATAAAACACAGAGGGAATGAATCCAAGAGTTGGCACTATTTATGGAAACATTGAAGCAGTGAGAGTCTTCTCTTTAGCCTTTGATGACTCCCTCTTGCTAAAACAGTCACATACAGACTTTCATACTTTGCCTCAGGCAGATGCAGGAGTTCAAGTTTTCCTCGACTGTGTCAGTTGAGGAAAAACTTGAAATCTGAACATATCAGGAGAACGAGATGTACCACCATCTACAATGTGCAAAATTATCATCATTGGAAACCTTTATAAACCAAGCTCAAAATCTTTCAGCGCAGAGTCAGTTCAGATGATAGCTGAAGTGTCAGTCTCACCTGACAGTCGATGAGCTGCTCCTCCATATCCAGGTCTTCATTTAGGGGCTGAAGGGCAGAGCTCAGAGTGGCACGAGTGCTGAGCAACCAGTGATCGAGCTCCTCGGCCTCACTGTGGTAACGCTGCAGTGCCTGTTCCTGTCGCTGCTCCTCCAGCTGTTCGCTTAGCTTTTCCTGCAGTGGTCAGTATGACAGATATATTAGACATACTGTTTAAAGCTCAGTGAAAGTAAGAATAAAAATGTGCAATTTAAGGAGATGTAAATGAATAATATTTTTTAAGCAACTACCTCTAGCAGCTGTCGCTTCCCAGAAGCCTTCATTCGAATGGTGGCCATCCGCTCTCCCAGCACGGTGAGAGTCGACTGGAGAGCCAGCTGGTCACCAGCCTCCCCATCACTGTCGCTATCTGCCAGCTCCTCAGAGAAACACGCCTGTAGCTCCCCAATCTCATCCTGCAGCATTAGGATCTCATCCATCAGCGCCTAGACAGAAAGAGATCAGAAAAGCTTAAGAGTTAGTGTATTACTGTAAAATATTAAAGGAAAAGAAGAAGATACTGACATGAAGATGGTGAGACTGCAGTAAAATCATCATCTATGGCTTGTCTAAATTGCTTGACAGTAGCATTACAAGAGGGAACTGTTTTAGCCATTGCTGTGAAGATCAATGGAGAGCAGTGCTATGCAGTCAGTGCAACCATTGCACAGACTAGTGCAATATCAAACCCCTCAATCATTCTTTGTTTTCCTGTAACAGTCTTGTCTTTTGTCTGCCTTAGCTTCTCCCAGAGAGATGTCGTCTGGCTGCTTTTCAGTTAAGGCTTATCATGTATTGCACCCAGTCCTTCTTTGGATTTCTCTATCATAAACATATTCCCCAAAATCTCCAGACCTCTCTGTCCCCCCCCCCCCGCCTTCCTCCACAGTTCCGGAG
>JAQLOL010000010.1:15135040-15156121 GCA_029783665.1 Naso thynnoides
TGAACAACAGTCAGTCACACACACCCAGACAGCAAAGGGGCATTTTTGCACAGACATGAAGCAGGATGAAGATGGAGAGATATTAAAACCCCCCACGACCCCAAAAGAGTAACTAAGTAACTTTTACTCTCAGTACATTTTAAATTAGCTACTTTTTACCTTTACTTGAGTACATTTTATACCGGTAATTTTACTTTTACTTAAGTAAAATTTTATCAAATTAACAGTACTTCTACTTATGTAGATTTTTTTTGGTACTCTTTCCACTTCCACCCCCGTTTACATATAAATGCAATGTACAACTGTTTACATTATTTACTTATCCATCCACTTTAATAATGAAAGAAAATGACAAATGTGTGTGTCTTCTCTCACCTCGTGGTGGTGTATTTGAGCCTGAAGTTCCTGTATGTTGTTAGTGGAGACGGGTCGGTCCTGAATGATGCGATGAGCCTCTTCTATTAATCTCTGGAGGTTCTTCACTTCTTGTTCATACTGTTCATACTGCACCACAGCCTCCTGGAAAAGTAAAAACATTAAAAGGTAAAGCTGCATCCTCTATGAAACAGTCATAAAATGTGATAGATTATGGTTCTCTGGAATAGAAATGATAATGCTCAGTTGCTCCAGTGAGTGTCACCCACAGCAGTGATCTGAGCGTTCCTTTTTTTCCATAATGTCATGACATACATGGTAGATACTCTGCTACCATGATATTGATTCCTACATGCGTCATTTTAGGATCTTTCACTTGTGATAAGTGAAAGATCTGCTAATATTGGAACGAAGAGGGAAGTTAAATACTTCTCCAGCTCATCGTAGGTTCTAAAGTTGGTACAAGACCAAATTTCCATCATAACATTCATAGTTCTGTAGTTACTTTGTTTTAAGATATGAAGTGAGTCTACATAAGCAGTTAATCTCAAAAATGACCCTGAGTCTGATCAGACAGACAGATTTATTGTTTCACATCTCGGAGTCTGATCAGACAGACAGATTTATTGTTTCACATCTCGGAGTATTTGTTAAAACTGGGATTCTTTAGGTGTTTTGTCCTCCAGAGAGACTCACAAGGTCGTTTGCTTTTTCCTTGAAAGGCTAATCTTCACCGCAATGAGCTTAAAAGCAAAATCAGCCAAGAACCAGAAGGATTGGAGGATAATGCGGGTCTGATGGGGGCTTAAAAAAACACAGACATTCCTGAAAAAGGCCTGTTGGAACACTGCAGAAAAATTTAAACCAATTCCTGCAAGTGATATTTAGGAAATGTAGAATTACATAACTTTTCTTACAGGATAATTGATAATGCTCCTCAGCCGCTCTAGGGTGTGATTATTTTAATTTCTATATTTTGGAACTGGACAGATGACATTATAATGTTAGGAAAAATTCTAAACAAAATTCTATACATACAAACAAAAACACTTCTCAAATGTCTTTTTTTCTCACTGGCGGTGTGACACACTTATAGGATAATAGCTCTCTGTTTGGTTATTTGTTATAAAATACCATTGCGTTAATATGTCATAGCTGATAAGCATTATTTACAGTCTGAAAACTGCCCTCTACCTGCAGAATGTTGCACTGCTGGATGGTGGTATGCTGCAGTTGGCTGGCCTCTTGCTGCAGAGTCTGAGCTGTGCGGCAGATAGGCAGGCTGGCCACTACCTCCTCTGGCAGTCGGAGGGCGCTCTGACACTGCTGTACTGCAGCCACCTGCTGCTTGAAGCCCTCCATTTCCACCAACAGACGCTTGTGAAGGAAGGGGAATATTAGGAGGAATTGTTGTGTGTTTCATCAAACAATGCAATGTTTAGCTGCTTTTAATGTAGTCCACATGTAGACAGATGAAACTGTAGGCATGCATTGTATGTGTGTGTAGTATTCTCTGTTTTTGAATTTTTAATACTTAAATCATGTCCAAATGTTGATTTTAAATATGTGTTTACCTGTCTATGTGTGAGCTGCTCTCTGAGGCTGAGCCTGTTGAGGTCTGGTGAAGCGAGTGTGACCTGGATCTGGTCTACAGCAGCATGGAGGTTCTTCACTTCTGCCTCCAAACGCAACATGTCCTGTGGAGAGACATAGACCGATAATACTGAATGTATAACAAACATATACACAGGAAAAAAAAAAGGTTGCTCAAAAATTATTATGGACTTTGTGGACCAGCGTGTAGTGACAGATATTTAAACAGTAATGTGTAATGTATCCATTGTCTGATAATTGAATATTTTTATTATTGTTATCATTATTTTATGTATTACTGTGCTACAAAAAATTATAGCTGATAAATTGAGACTATAAAAAGAAGCCAAATTGTTTTCATATTATAAAACAGGCACAACATCTACACACTCTTACACAGAAGGTGGTGGTAGGCACCTTTAAAGTTGATTTGCAATCCATCAGTAAACATAGAGAAAAGAAAAATTAAAGTAGAACAAGTGCAATACACAAGTTTTAATATATATTACAGGAAATATTAAGAGTTATCATTCCAACAAAGGTGTGAAATTATCTGTTATCTTTCTGGGATTGAAAAGTAGGCAATTATTGTAGAAAATCTATCAGAAAATCTATCTTTGTGCATTACTACTTAAAATCACAGAAATCTGCAAATAAAAAATTTTAGCTCAGTTTGAGTTGTAAATAAATAAAGTCGGTGTCTCTTTAAACCGGAGCTCTTCATATGCAATGTTTTCATCAATTTAGATCAACTTCATGTGAAAGGAAATTAAATTACCGGTCCTAGGAAAAAAGGTTGTGCTGCAGTATGTCAGAACTCAAGACACGGAAAAAAACAACCTCAAAGGAGGAACTGTAAACATATTTCTGAACACAGAATGTTATTACTGTGGCAACAATCAGCAACAGACCGTCATCTGGGTTCCAGCTGTGTGGCAATCAGATTAAAGTAACAGATTATGGCTGCAAAGATACAACAGTGCATGCCATTATGATGTGTAATGTTTGATGAATGACCAGAAGGGGGCACTGGTTGGTTGTAGCTCTACCATACAGTATTTGACTCACTCTGAAGGCAGTGTGCTCCTCTTGTTTTGCACCAAAATGTTTTAGATTAATAGAATGAAATGAACCACATGTTTTGAGGATGATCATTTGATCAGAGGGTCCAAAACAAATTTGAGATGAATTGTTACTGATTCCTGATTTGTGTAACAGCTGCCTCAAAATGAATTGTGGTTACCTTTGCTGCATCCTGCAGACTCTGGAGGCGAGTCTTGGCAGTTTGCTGCAGCTCCTCAGTGCATCTGCTCAGGTGTTTCACTTGCTGCATCCACCCCTCTGTTTGCAACACCTCCCCCAGCTGCCCCTCCCGCTCCCCCATGGCCTCCAAGTCACCTTGAAGACCCCGACACTCCCGCAGCAAAGCCTGTCACCATAGGAACATACAACTTGTAAATTACAAGTCAAAGAGAGGAGCCTTTGCTGCACAATTCTACTAATTAACGTTGGCTAACACTGTACAAAGCGTGACAGCTCACAGAGAAACCAAACAAGTGTGTGAATTTAATTAGCAATGAATTGGTGCACTGTCTTCAGATTTGCAAGGTAATGAAAGAAATATTAGCTTTTATTTTTGTGAAAAAAGGAATACAAAATGGATCAGAACCTTCTGTTTTTAACAGTTTTCAGATCTCTTAAAGCCATTCCTACTCCCTGCTGTGTGACTCATCTGGACTCACTTGATGTGCTCGAATTTGCTCCTGCAGCTGGGATGCAGAACTCCAGATGATACTACCGGAGATCAGAGCCTCCGCCTTTTCTGTCCAGCCCAAAATGAACGCCTTCATACCCTGATATTCCTCCATTTGTCTCTCTGCCTGCTCACAAGAGACAGACCAAAACCAGGAAGACAGAAGAATTAATGCAGATGAAAATGAATGCAACACCATCTATTCTCACACAGTATCATCTGACATTGGCCACAAAATTTTGGCATCTATGTCAAATATATATGTGTCTTTTTTATTCCTCCATGCAAGCAAAATTTGGAACTCTTCTTTGGCTTTAGGGAGGTCTACATGACATGATGAACTGAATGGACATCTCACCTTCTTTAGTCTGTTGGCTCTGTCCTGGACCTGCTGCGTGGTGTGGCGCTGCACCTCTGTCAGTTTGGCGACAGCATCGCCCAGCTGCTTACACAGCAAAGGGTTGTGCTCCCCAAACTCCTGCACTGCCACTCCTAACTCTACCAGAGAGCGACAGCAACATTCACACTCTTCATATAGAGCCTGTAAGAAAGGGAGAAAGAAGGTGAAGCAGGGAATCTTTGGTGTAACCTGCCCCTAAGAGAGTGAGCGACAGCGAATGAAATATAATGCAAGCCGCTTTTAACAGGGAGTGAAGGGTGCAGCAGAGTAGCTTCCTTAGCAGTCTCTGCTACAGTTAGCTTGATTTACAGACATTGCCTACCCTAGCTTTAAACTCAAAAATGAGAATTAAAGACAGAAAATTTTTGACATTTTGGGATCTACACTCATTTGTTTTCTTGCCAAAAGTTAGATAAGAAGATATTACCTCCCTCAAGATTGCATGATAACTATGAGGCTACAGCCAGCAGCAGGTTTGCTTAGAGTAGAGACTAGAAAAATAGGACAAAGCTAGACTGGCTCCATCCAAGGACATCAAGTTGTGTTTTTACAGTATAGCAGTGAATAGCTTGTGAGTTTAAGAAAAACTAGTAGGCAGAATAGTTTAAAAAATGACAAACTACTCCCTTAAATACACACACTCCAGGCTTCGTGGGGCTACAGATGGACAAAGAGAGGAGAAAAGAAAAAATACTTGGGGACAAGAAAGAGACAGTAGGGAAGGGGCTCAGACTCCCCTCTGAAATACTCCTCTCAAAAATGGGTCACCATTAAAGGCAGAAGTACATTCATGCCATTCCAACTCTCACACACTCATTAACCTCAACATCTGCAAAATGAACAGCCAATTTAACCAGGGTTAATTGCTTGTTAATTAGTCAATCTGTCTGGTTGATTACTTTGGTCTCTTCCTTGGCCTCCTCCAGGTCGGCACCCTTGTCTTCCAGTTTCAGAGCGACGGTCTTCAGCTTGGCCTCGATGTCCTGGAGTCTGGAGCTGAAGTCCTCTTTCACATCTCTGGTCTGCTGCACCTCCCTTTCCCTCGCCTGGACCTACAAGGCCAAAATACACACACACACACACACACACACACACACACACACACACACACAACTAAGACAAGCTTTTAAAAAAGCTACATGGTTTAATACAGGTAATTCAACATGCACTCTGTGGATGCACTCGGAGCCCTGCAACAGGAAAGTACAGATACACTAAATCGCACAGTAAAACTTATGCAGGCAGTAGCCAGTTTTACATTAGTGTACAATACATTTAAATACCAGAAAACAGTTTGATTACTTAAAAGTTTCAAAGGACGTTTTTCCTTGCCACTGTCGCAAAGTACTTGATTTCAATTACTGGTTTCTAACAGTGGCCTACAGTAACTATATACATTTACTCCAGCACTGTACAAGTACAATGTTGTGATAGGTGTATTTCTTGAGTATCTCCACACTACATTTCAGAGGCAAAAATTGTCCTTTTTACTCCATAACATTTATCTGATAACTTTAGTTACTAGTTACTTTTTAAATTTAGATTAAAAAAAATTTAAAAACGATGTAACATCACATATTAAAATTAAACTTTGATCTCCAGGAGGAAATCATTAGCTACAACATTGACCTGATGTACACATTAATGCATAAATAATTACAATACAGTAATATAAAATATAGTACTCTGAAGTGGGGCATTCTTCATAATAATTAATTTTACTTTTGATACTCTAAGTATATTAAGATGCCAATACTTTGTATATTCACCTCAGTAAAAATTTTAATGCAGGACTTTACTTGTAACACCGTAGCTCTACATTGAAGTATTGCTAGTTTTACTTACTGTAACTACATGATCAGAGTACCTCTCACATTTTTGATTCTTTTAAAATTAAAACCGTAGAGTGGACTTGATCTATTCTATATGTAAAGTGTCTAGAAACAACTTCAGTATTTTGTTCAGTATAAAACTAAATACATGCAACGGTGTCCTTAACACAATACACTCAGAACAGTCAGAGTTTAAATGCTTGGGCAAACTGTTTGATTACTAGCACATGACAACACAGCACAGCAGTGACAAACTCTTAAAGTGAGATCACCTGGTCTTCAGCAGAACCTAGAGCCAGAGCCACCTCTGCCAGCTGCATGCTGAGCTCAGACGGCAGACCAGCCTGGAGGTCCTGGTACTTGGACTGCTGCAGCTCTGTCATGCGCTCCACACTCTGACGCCTGCTGATTACCTCACCATGTGCGGTCTGCAACACAAATAACATCACATGACAGGCTGCAAATCATAGTCTTTTCTTTTGTCACATGATACTGCATTTATGGCTAAGGAAGTCAGAGTGACCTACTTCTAGCTCTTGTAGCAGTGAATCCAGGTCTGCAGTGGGACTTAGCAGTAAGCCGCGAGTATCTTGGATCCAGCCTTTGACCAAACCCAGCTCCTTCTCAACCTCCTCTCTCTCCCTCAACTCCTGGTGCACCTGAGCTCGGCTGGCTCGAACACGTAACATGAGGCTAAAAAAGCAAAATAAGGAAAGGAGTCAAAACAAGAGATGATCAAAACAACTTTTCAAGCACCACTGGGTGACTCACCTTTCATACTGCTCCTGCATGCCTCTGATTTCTGATAGGCAAGGTGTCTCCTCATGTCCATTCTCAGAGCTTTTCTCTGTCGCCTCCTCCTCCTCCTCTCCTCTGAGGCTGCGAGTGTGCTGCCCCAGCAAGGCCAGGATAGACTGCTCCCTCTCCACCTCCTGGCTGAAGGAGTCATGGTACTCCAGGAGGCTCTGCAGCGCCGCCCTAGTGGCAGCCTTCTCAACAGTGCTGTCTGGAACACGGCTGTGGAGGTCTTGGGACACTGAGCGCACTTTCTCCATCTGAGGGAAGTTAATGTATAAGCATTTTGGTTTAATAGATGAGGCAGATTTAGGGTTGAAAATTAACTGATGGGCTAGTACATCAGCATTGACTGAGCAGTAAATGTTTACGGGAGAAACTGCACTTTTACTTGATTATAGATTTTCAGTACTTCAAAATGCTGGTTGCACTAGGAAGCAACATTTTTACAATGGGTTCCTGTTTTGATTTATATAGTACATATTTATGAGGGCAACCAGGTGGATAAAAATTCCTCCTATTCCACTCATCAAGGGTTGGCAACTGTGTTAAAGGACACTGCATGCTGGTGAACTTACATTTGGAGAGAGACAGTTAGGTAAACAAAAACTTTTGTCCGTTTATATGGGCACTCCACAAGGCACATTTAAGTCTGATTGCAGCCCCTGTTTGTTTGAATGGACATCGTTATGCTGTTGACAGACATGTTTTTACAAAGATTTCTAATCATGTGTTCACAGATCCTTTGTTTTGTGGCAAGAGAGCCAATTTTAAGGTAGTCGCTTTTAACTTATTGGTGGTCATTTAGAGCAGCTTTTCTAAAGCTTGGGAAAAGAACACATTGTTCTAAAAGTACACAACAATATTAGAAGGATAAAGAAGAAAACATTTTTTGTCTTTTCTTAATTTTTGTGTCTTTTTTCATGTGAAATACTGCATAATTAAACCTCTTTACACCTTTAAGAATCTGTTGAAATAAAACAATTTGCAAGCAAAAACTCCATGTGACACCGCCTGTGATATTTCTGTACTAAACACATTTTTTTTTAATCTACAGTAAACAGTACTCCCTGTGAAAGTTCGAGGCAGTGAAAAGAGTTGGAAGAGATTCAATAGCAGAGAATGACATCATGTCCAGTGAAACAAAGAGGCCATAGAAAACCAGTGGACAGCAGGAAACATGCCACATATGAGGAAGTGAACGCTATAAATTCCTACAGTTTGACCCTATTTCCTTTTTCGGTGCAGTGCTTTGTGGGAATTCTTAGGAAGTGACATCATTCATACATGAAATAGGCTGAAAGGTGGGAAAACGCCTCATGGCACAGTTAATTGGCAGGAGGAAACAACTGGCCTGAAGCATGCAGTTACATCACAGCACACCAACTGTTCAGCTGGTGCTGCGTTGCATCTAAAACTGTAAAAGCAAGAATGATTCTCTAGCTGTGAGTGTAATGTGACCATAGCAGCTTCCGTAAACCGTGGGCACAGTGATGTTTTATTTTTCACTGTTTATGCTCATTATTGAAGCACACCGACACACACACACACATACAAACAGGAAACCAACAAATGTGCAGTATTCTCTCTTACCTTCTCAGTGAAGTTCCTCCACTCTCTTGCCGAGTCTTCCAGCGCTCTCTCCTGGGCTCGAGCCACACTGCGGAGTCTGGTCCACCGTTGCCACAGTGAAGACACGGAGTGGCTGGTGACGACTTTGCTGGACTCAGACATGATCTGCTCTAACTCTGTTGCGTTCTCTTTCAAAGCCTGCAGAGGCAGCTCCAGCAGGTCAATATGAGCCACCAGAGACTGCAGCCAAAAGATGAGAACAGAAACACACGAGTCATTTCATAAATGCAGTATTCTGAATCATACTGCATTTATACACACATACTGTTGGAAACTAAAACTCTTCCCTAAAAGACGCCATTCTGCAGACACAAAGGCGAACAAGGAATAATACATAAACATTGCACTGTTGAAATATTAATGAGCATCTGCTGCCATGATAAAAACAAATGTTGGAATTTAATATAACAGCCTCACGGGAAACAGCACTTGCAAGTTAAACCATTTCTATAAACAATAGACAACTGTTTTCCACTTTCCCACCTTGTATCTCTGGCACTTCTCCTCTGCCTGCTGAATACTAACTGCTTTAGCTGTAGTGAACTTGGCCATCTTGCTCTCTCTGTCATTCATCTGTTCAATTAGTTTCTCTTTCTCGTGTTGAAAGGACGTCCAAAGTATTGCACATCTGAGAAAAAAAAACAAAAATGAGAGACCACTACTGAGGAAGATTTGTAAATGAAATACGCATTGTGTGTTCTGCACATGCCAGCTATGTATTCATATGTCACTTTGCTCCACATTAACACTACACACCTCTGTAGCATCTCTCTGTGAGCATCCAGTTGCTGGCTGACTTCACTGTTTTTCAGCTGCATCACCTCTGTGTTTTCTCTAAGTTCATTCATCGCTCCTGCTTCTGTAAAATTCGCCAGATGAGGATCCAAAGTTCTCAGCTCCTCCAAACCAGCTATGAAGTTCTTTTCCTGTGCTGAAATTTCTTCCAGTTCGTGCACACAATCTGTTTGGTGCTGCAGCTCCACCCCCGAGCTGGCCTTCTGGAGCACAGCTGCAGCAGCGTCCAGCCATGTCTGCATGGACTGCAGAGATAAGTGGCGCCTCTGGACCAGGCAAAGAAGTTGGTCCACAGCCAGCTAGAATATGTAGAGGGTGATTTCATTAACTTCAGTTCCTGCTTCCTTCTACCTAAATTTCTTCACTCAAATTAAGTTAGAAATGAACATCTAAAACATAATAGAACACTATGAGAGATGAGTAAACTGATCATTTGTAAAAACGATCAGTTCACTCCCCACAGGCACTGTTGCTCTCTGTCGTTGTAACTTCTACTAAATATCCAACAGAATCTTTGGGATATGGTTCCCAAGACCAATATAATAAAATTAGTACTTATTCAAACTTTATGGAGTCTCTTTCAGTGTCTTAAATAATTAAGCTTCCCTTGGCCTATTAATATTGATTTTATGGGCAAACAGGAGACTAATAATATTCAGTAGATTCAAACCATGAATGATGGATCACATTCCTGATAATTTTAGGATTTAAACTTGGCTGAGGTAGTTATTTCCATTCGTGGTCTGAGCAGATTGTTAGAGAAATAAAGGGGCAGGATATGATGCAGTTTCTGGACAATGTGTACACACATACCTGTTTTTTGCCAATTCCTTGTTGAACATCAGCTCCCAGCTTTGCCACCTCCAGTAGTTTCTCTTCTATGTGGGCAGGAACAGTTTCTTTTCGACTACAATACTGTTGCTTTTCTTTGCTACCCAAAGCCTCTGTTATCTTCAACCTGCTCTTCACTTCCTCTTCCACTATCTTCAGTTTGTGCACTTCATCATACACCCTCTCAGTTTTCACCTCTAAAAGGGTCAAAGGCTCCTCCAGTTTTTTCCTGATAGTCCTCAGCCATTCTAACACTTTCTCAGACTCTCTTATAAAATCTTCATTCTTCGCGACTTTCATTTCACACTCTTCAATAAAACATTTCACTTCAGAATGCAAAGACTGCAATGATTCAAGCTGCAGTGTAGTTTCCTTAAAGGCAGCGGGATCAAACTTCCGACAGAGGCCTTCAGACTGTCGGGTGCACTCTTCCACCTGAGAGCTCACACAGTCCAGACTTTTAAGCAGTGAATACAGACTATTGATTTTATCCATAACACCAAGTCCTGTGTCTGGCTTCAGTCTGGCCAACTTCTCTTTCACACACTTAAACTCTGACTCTAGCTTGGTGGATACTCGGCTGAGCTCAACTTGTGTTTTTAAGCAATCATCTAAGTGCCTGATTTTCTGATTATTTATCCTCTTTAGCGTGTTATGGAGACTCACCAGCTGCTGCGTCTCTTCAACTCTGTATTGCTGACCCCTGCTGAGAAAACCCTCATTTTTCCCATGCAGTTCTCTCACAGCAGGGCTAATATGGAATAAATTTTCATCAATATTTCTGTGTTCACTAATAAGATGGACAAGCTCCTCCTCTTTAATACTGATAGTCTGCTTGTCCAGATTGTCAAACTGCTCCTGAAGCTTCTCCAGTGCATTACGAGTAATATCAAAGAAAGTGCTGAACTCCTTTTGCTCTGAGATTATTTGTTGGACTCTGTCTTTCTTCTCTTTGGCTAGAGCTAAGATGGCGTTATACTGCTGAGGCAGAGCATTGAGTCGCTCATCTAGGTAGCAATGATCAATCTCATTTAGAGTAGGGAGGATCTCCTGGCCTATTCTTTGGACAATAAGAAGAAGGTTCTCGTACTCTGACGCTTGCTCCAGGACATTCTGAAACTTAGACAGCTGTGTTTGCAACTCTGAGCTATCGTCAATGTTGCTTAAATTGATTTCGGGAAAAGTAATAGCATCCGCTTGTCTTAACCAGTGGCAAGTCTTATCCAGATCAACCTGGAAATACTTTCTGGAGGTCAAAGCTTTCTCAAGGTCTGTCAGACGCTGGGTCGTCCTCTGGAGAGCAGCTTCAAATGCTGCCTGCAGCTTCTCGAGTCTCGTCAGGGTTTCCGCTCTCTCTTTGTCTGTGGCATCTCTCTCTAGCTCTCGCCCTTGTATCCAGAGAGATGCCAGCTCCCTCTGGTATGCTCGTAAACCACTCTGGACACCCCGACAAGCAGCAACCTGTTTTGCAAGGTCCTCAGGGAGAAGTGCTATGTGGTCATCTATCAAAGCTCTCCTCTCTTGTTGCTGTACCCAGGACAGTGCTCTCCCCAGTCCTTGAAGGAATTGTGTCCTCTCTGTGAAGGCCTAGAGAGGAAAAATTTAATATTACAAACCATTAACAAAGGCTTAACAGCTTGAAAGAGACATAGCATATTTTTCTGAAATTTCAAAATCTCATCAGTGACGATACGGTTTTATTTTTACAGTTTGTTTGCTGGATTACCTGATTTCACCCTTTTCAACAAATCAGAAGAGAGTTTGGTCCTTTACTTAATTAAAAATGCACATGCATCCTAATCAAAAATCCAGCTGTTTACCTTACTGAGGTACTTCCTCCTTTGGGCCACCTGAGCCCCCAGAGCCTCCACCTCAGTCTGGGCTTGTTCGACGAGCTCCTGCAGGCATCTCTTCTCACTCAGCCCCAGTTTGGAAGCTACAGCTTGGGCCTCGCTCACTGCCTGACCCAGCAGCTGCTGACGGGCCTCCAGTTCTACGCACACACTCAGGTGGTCGAACAGGAAACTCTGGGCCAGGTCTGGGGGTGGGCTGGTTTTCAGTGCAGAAGTAAGAGCAGGTCGCTGCTCCTCCACCCACTCCCGCGCATCCCTCAGCTGGCTTTCAACCCGAGCAAGATCCTCTAGTGTCTGTGCAGAGTCCTGGATCTTCTGTTGAATCAGGGTTTCGAGCTGGGCCCAGCGCCGCTCCAGATGACCCACCTAGTGAAGCCAGAAAAATGTGTGAAATGTACTTACTCTCTACATTACAATGAGCCAAAGAACTATGAGACTGAAGCTCTCTACCTGTTGCTTGACCAGCTCCTTGTCTAACAGGCTAAGTCGAGGCAGGATAGCTTGCTTCTGATCCCTGAGGTCTTCTAGAGTTGCTCTCTGCTCCTCTAGATCACTGGAAAGCTTCCTTAAAGCCTCTAGATGCTCACTTGTACTCTCTGTATCAGCCCTGGGTACACACAGGCAAGGGTTAAGGGGACTTCTGATCTACACAGCAGTAGAGTAATTCAGATGTCAGATGAAAAGTCTTACACACACGGACAGTGGCCATCACAACCTCCACAGAAAAGCTCAATACCTGGCGAGGTAGTCCCATTCTCTGGACACTTGATGGAAGAGTTCCTCCACAGCAACAACAACTTCCTGGTACTCTCCACTGCGCTGCATGTCCTCCCCACGCTGAGCCTCCAGTTCTTCTGCCCGCTGGCCCAGGTCCATCCAGCTTCTTCTTAGCCTCCTTATCTCCTCCAGTGCAGGAGAGACCTGTCCATCTGTCAGTCTACCAGTGGCTTCATTCAAATGGGTTACCTCAGACTGTCTCTCCCTAATCTGTTGAAGGAATTCCTGCAGGAAAAATAGCAGACATTCAGAGTCATGCTCAACTCAAGTTTTACCTGCCCAGACAACATCTATAAATTCAGTTTACAAACACAGACCTGTGCTTTGTCCAGCTGGTTCTGTGCAATCTTCGGCTCCAGCTCTGCAGGTCTCCTGATAAGGCTCTGAAGTTGCTGCTCTGTCTCTCTCAGCTGGACTTCCAGATCTGTCTTCTGCTCCTCAATGTCCCTCCAGCTGTCTGCTACCTCCTCACAAAGCAGCATGCGCTCCTCAATCTAGACACCAAAAACACAATGGAGGCTTTCAGTTTTTAAAAGCTAACTTTAAAAGCCACCTTCCACAGCTCCTAACACTGACTCTGAAACTGTTAATGCTTGTTAAAGGTAACTGACCTGCAGTTTGACCTGCTGGATAGCTGCTGCGGTCTCCCTGACCCTCGTCTCAGACAGGTCACATGTTGAGCACACAAGCTGCAGGTAGGTGCTGGCCTGTTCCTGGAGAGCCCGCTCCTGCTTTACCTGCCAATAAAAGAGTCTATTAATGGTCCATTGATTTTACTGACTGACCATATTATGCCTTCGGGACAATCCACAAAATTGCATGTACCCTGATTTTGGTCGGCATCCAAAAACATGCAATCAAGCAAACTGTCTGTGAGATTGCTATTTAACAGCCGTGTTTATGAATACTATTAACTCAGACATCTGTTCAGAATTTCAGAGGTTAACAAGATGGTTGAAAGCAATCAAGGGAGGCATTTAATCAGTTATGAAATCCACTAACTGCAAGATGTTAAACCCTTGGTCAAGGAAAAGGTGGTGGCCTATTGACCTGCTGTAGCGCCTCCTCCAGGCTGAGAGGAGGATGTGCAGGAGGTTCTGGTTCTTGTGAAGCAGAATTCAACCAGGTCTGGCACTGCTGCAGCGTGTCTTGGAGACTAACATGTCTTTGTAGCTCATGGTCCAGACTCTGGTACACCTGTAAGCCACGGACAAATACATATTACTTCTATATACCTGGATTGAACACTTGCACTTCAATATTAAAAACTCTTAAAAAAAATCAAGCCAAAAATGTATTTTACAAACAACAGCAAAACACATGCATATAATTTTACTAAGAGCAAATGAAGTAAAAAATTAACAATAATCTTTGTAGGTAGAAAGTGCTCGACTGCATAGCTTCTGAGCCAGTACAGCATGACCAAAAACAAAGTCACATTTAATTATAAAACCTGAACAAGTGGGCTGTTACGCAGCGTTGTATTGGACAGGTGTTGAATGTGGAGGCGTCCATGCCCTCCAGGGGAGAGCGAGACAGCCAGGTCTGATTGACAGCGTTAATATGAAAGTCCGAAAGACGGAAGGAAGGAGGGGGGGCAATGCATTGGCAAACTGCCAAGTGTATTTGGCAAATGCTGTAAGGCTGGCAATGTGGCAAATGGCAGGCAGGATATTAGAGCTGTGTTGTTCTGGGACACTGTTGGCAGTTGCCTTAACACTGGAGGCACAGTTGTAGAGAGGCCAGCAGTGTAGTGGTAAACTGAAGCTGGATCACACAATGCCAGATTGGATGTGCGAGTGCTGGTGGAGGTGGTGTCTTGGGAGGTGAGCTATGATGACAGAGTGGAGGGTGCCAAAATGACAGAGTGGAGCTGGATTAGAGGGCTCGCCAGATCTACTGAACAGTGGCGTGTGACCATTTTTGGCACAGGCATGAAAAAGTGGAGTTGACAGGGGATACGCGGAGATTAATATGAGGAGATTGAGTTAGTGATTTTGGCTGGTGGGGCCTGTCTGAGTGCGGCTGCTGCTGAGCTCCACTTTGGCAGTCTTAATTGTTCGTGCCCCCTACACTGGCAGTGAAGGGCTGTCTTGAGAGATGGGTTTAAGTGTCAGAATGGGTTAGGATTAAGTGGATGCCGAGGCTGTTGAAATATTAGCAGCATTGATATGTAGATTGTGTGTGTCTATGCACGCATGTGTGGTCACATCCAAGAATGCATGAGCAAATGTGCATGTATTGAACACACCAATATGTTAAAAATGTCTTGCCTTATAAATGTGTAACAACCATTTCACTAGCTCTCATACAAAATGCATGTCTGTCTCATTTTCCCATCCGCCCTCCCTCTTTCTGTCTCCTCCTCCTCACTCACTCTCTGCGCTGTGCTACAGATGGCAGAGTAGCTGTCTCTTGTGCCTTGCTGGTGAGCCTGGACCTGCTGTCTCAGCCTGCTCTGCACACGGTCACTGCAGCCTTGTACCAGGTGGGCTCCTCGCTCCTTGAGACCTGCCAAGCGATCCTCAAAGCCCGCAATTTCCTCCATGATGGCCTGTGGAGGACAAAGTAGTAAGTAGGATCATGTTTTAAAGATGGCAATGAAGGTCAGAGCAAACTGGTGCCACACACTACGACTCACAGTGTTAAACAGGTCTAATGGATACACTTGAAAGAAGATTAAAAAAGAGAAAGAAAGAGCATGTATCAGTAGTTTTGTAAATCAGGTCTCATACTCTTCTTTTTGTAAATACAGGAAAAAGTCTAAAGATTTACACTGAAACCACCAAGAAAAAACATTTCATGCTGAAACCAAATCATGAAGTTTCTTTATCTATAGATACATTATTAATATATCATTAAGTAACAGGGTTGGGCAATAACGCATTATTTACTGTAATTTTATTACTTTTTCAGGTAACTACTAAAGTAAGGGATTACAATTATATACAATAATTATATTACACTTACTTATCCAAGTAATTCAATAGTTACTGTGGTACTAGAAAGAGCCATCTACATGCTTTCACTGGCAGCACTCCTGATCTCTGACAAGAATATCTGTCCTCAGATATCTTATGAAAGTGTTACAAATTGGATTAAGTTTTGGGAACTGACAAAACAGGTTGTGTGTCACTTTATTAGGAAGTTGGTTGGGTTGCAAAAGTAATATAGTAAAGTCCCTAGTGACGTAACTAATTACTTTTGATACAAAGTAAATGTATTACTTTTATAAGGAGTAATCAGTAATAAGTAATTCATTACTGTTTCAGAGTAACCTGCCCAACACTGTTAAGTAATATTTTGTTATCAGAATGAATTCGATGACCATCAAAGCAGAGGAATTTTTGATTTCTTTTGAATCATTTCATACTTGTACATTGGTATTTGGTAACTGTTTTCTGCTTTTCACAAATGTATGTTAAATATGTGAAAATATATGCAATTTAAAAGTACATAATAGATGTTCATCTGAGTAAGGCCTCAGCCAGACACAAACATATTTTGAAATAATTTTATTGTCTTGTAAATATATCCAGGCATATGGTGGTTACGCTTAGATATAGCCATGGTGAAGGTTTAAGCGCTCATAGTCCTTCTACCTGTTGATAATAACACCGACAATGAGCTTCAGAAGTCTGACAGCTTAGCAGACACCAAATAGCTGAAATCTGAATAATTGGAATTTCCTTGATAATCAAAGTAGACAAAAGGCAGCCATTTTTCTCTCTAGTCAAGGCTCATTACCAAAGTTGTATTATATGCAAAAAAAACTAAGCACACAACAGCAAAAAAATCAAGCAATGTGATTGTTTACCTTGTGTCTAGCGAGCTGTTGAGTGGCTGCCTCCAAGCTGCCGCCCATAGTGGGATCAGGAGTCACCATCCTACTGGACATCTGCAGCAGCCAGCGCTCCACTTCCTGGAGCTCGTTGTGGTAAGCTTCCTGCTCCTTCACCTGGCCCTACAGACTCTCCACGTGGGCCTGGACCATGAAATTTATGAAATGTGAGCACACACACGCAAAAACAACAACAACAACAACAAAAAACCCAAATATTTCTAATTTCAAACAGCCTGTAAAACTAACCATTTACAACCACCCCCCTGACGAAGTACAAGCCCATTCTATATGTCTGAGTTACGTTAAGAGTTACATGTAATTTATGGGTATAATAGTTCTGAGATCATCTGCTAAATCACCTACACTGAAGAGACATTTACTTTTTCCTCCCTGTATATCATAACTACTGTTATCAGAGCAAAATCTCTCACCATGGCAGTGTTACAGAGTTCAGTGTAGTCCTTTTGTAGTCTGTTCATTTTGTCTCTGATGGATGGGTAGTGGACAGAAACCAGCAAAGCGTCTCCTTTCTCCACCACTGACCTGATGGATCCATCATGGGACTGAACCATCTGCAACAGAGCCTGCAACCACAGACAGACATGTATCTTTAGTATCCACGTATATAAGGTGAGAGCCACTCTCAGTGCGTTTCAGTATGTTAGGTGGAGTAACGATTATTGTAGTCATTGCACAATATTTAAGTACTTCACCAGTGTTTTTGCAATTTTTAGCTAATTTATAATTGATTTTCTGAATTGCACCATTTGTAATTATCAATTAAAATGCAATGGCATATTCTGGAAAATAATCATTAGTAATTACGTTTATTAAATTTCAGACTATGCATCCAAGAACACTCGTGGTCCATTAAGCTAATTATACTCTTTGAGGTCCTGTTGCCTTTTGGACACACCTACATGCAATATAACTGAGCGGGGTATTATTTGCAAGGTCACAATTTCAGATTAAATACAACACAGACAGAAAAGACTGAACGAAATCATAGCTGTTGCTATACCTTATACTTAGCCAGCAGTGCTCTCCGTTGGTACAATTCAGCCTTGGGCTCCACCGGGGTGTTGAGCAAAGCCCTCGTCTCCACCAGCCACTGAGCCTGAGCTTTATATCGGTCTTGGAACTCCTTGGCTAGCAGTAATGTCCGCTGTAGAAAGCTGTGCTTCTGCCTCAGCCCACCTGCGAGCTCCTCCAGCTGAGAAAGACAAGCCTCTACCTCCCCTCCTAAACTCTCAGCTCCAGCCTCGTTGAGGAAGCCAGCTGCCTGTTCTGCCCGCTCCCTCAGTGATTTCAGGAAGCTGTGTCCATGTTGGAGCTCAGACTGGAGCGTCTGGGTGAAAGAGAGAGCAGATATACAACACAGCATGGGTGCCACTACAGTGTAATCATCATTTCTTTATACCAAACTAGGGCATTTTAATCACTGCTGAGTTATTGAAAAGAGAACAAAAGATTGCTTCTCTGTACTGGTGTACCAAAACTGAACCAAATATGCTCTAGGATGAGGAATTCCTGCTATGATAGTTTCCATGACTTTGAGGTTAACATTCAAACACAGTATCACTGCTTTCTTTGTCCTTCACATCTCAGGCTGCCCCAGTCAGCCAGACCAGCGTGTTTGAAAGGCTTTGAACTCATCAGGTAGGCTGACACCTGCATGGTGAGATGTGCAGAAGACTTGGAGGTCATGGTGTGGAGAAACCACAGTGAATTATATGAAAGGAGGACCCAATTATAAGGACCCTTAACAGGCAGCAATAGCTGCAGGGGTTTCCAGGGCAACCAAAACACACAGCACACACACAGACCTCCACTCGATGGGACGCTATCTAGCTTTCATCATCCGTCTATTATTGCTTGAGTAGAGAGTGGCTTCACACGGCAACAACCCCAGACCTCCAGCTACTGCTGTTGATAATATAACAAGACCTGTGTCTGCATGCACACGTCCATGTTTGCCGCTTCATATGAAGCTTCAGGCATGTTCATCATTTCAGGAAAAATACCGATGGCCCTGCCTGATGACTTTAATAGGAGACACTCAATATATCTCAATTTCTACAAATCTGTGTGGTTACTACTCCGATCGATACACACATACTCATCCAATCTACTACTTTGGTATAGTCTGGCATTAATTCTGCTTTTACAGTGCAAATTACTGGGCTCCAACTCACCCTTGGGCAGTCTAGACATGATCATCAAATGGAGCCAAAAGACATTTACATCACTTAAAATGTACACTGTGCAAGCTTAGCAAGTGTTCTAAAAAGAAAGGTTAAAGGCTAAAGCACTAAACAGCTCGTCCATTATTTTTAACTGTTAAGTGGTACTTTATCTATCATGTCAGGTCATCGTATTTAGACTTGTATACTAGTAGTGCGATGTATATATTTTTGACATATTTTTATTTCTTTTTCCTTTTTTTAATTGTCATTTAAAGTGGAAATAGACAACCTTTTGGCTTCAATTTTTCAATGTGAAGTAAAAACTGAAAGCTTAGTGTAATGGTAATAGAAAAACAGCATCCTCTGCACATATCAGTCCCTTTTAAATGCCGCTTTCACCATTTTGTTTTCTTTTTGCAAAAAAAAGAAACATAAGGGTATCAAGGTTATTTGTTCAATTAGGATTTTTACAGTTGTTTCTTGTTTTGGAAAGCTGCCCTGCTGCTAGCATTAAATTAGCCATGATGCTAATGCTGCTGCTCGGTGCCAGAGAATGAAATAGAGACAGATTTTTTTCTGGGAGCAGTAAGAAATAAACATTTACATTGGTTATTGGAACAGAAGAAACAAATATTACATAATTATTACATAATATGTCTCTAGGCACATTTTAAAAAACGATCCACTGTCTGTTTAATAATGTTTACCCAAATGCTGGATACATATGTGAGATTTACTTTGTTTGGTGGTATTTATAACTTCATCACCTCTGAGTAAAGGCACTGATATCTCCCCCTGCGTCTTACTACAGCAGGTTACATGCCAAACAATAATAGCACCTAGAACTGCTAGAGGCATGAAAGTTGACTGTTTAATATTGTAGTATAATACACATACATTTTTAACTATTCATGTTTCTATATATTTTAATTATTTTTTATTCTCTATGCTGAAAGACTTACCCCACCTCCTCAGGCAACCAGCAACTGCAACACAACCCAGTTTCTCCACTGGGATCGATAGCCTAAAAAAATTCTGATTCTGATTAACAAATGATGTAAAACAAATCTGAGGTAATGCAGCAGTAATTTGCAGTAGATTTAGTTCTGCATGACTCATTGTATCCACTTCATTTCAGAAAGCACTGACTATCCTTTATTACGCTGATCAATTAAATCTTCAATTTTCTGTTGAAACTAATGGTTAATAAGAAGGTTATAAATGGTTTGTATATGTTTAATTATGCATTATATATCCAAGAAAATTTGAGTAAACCTTTAAAACATCTGAATTATTTTTATATGAAAAAAATGCTCACAGTTCGTTGTATGCTGATGACGTTTTATTGTACTTAAACAATCCAGTGCAAAGTATCCCACATGTACTGACGATCTTTGAACAGTATGGCAACCTCTCAGGTTTTAAAATAAATTGGCAGAAATCGGTTTTGCTACCCTTGAACCAGGCCACGTGTAACGCATCCATCCCTGCTTCTATTCCTTATATACTAAAAACCTTACTTACTTGGGAATAGATATTTATCCGTCCATACAGACAATATCTAAAAATAATTTCACTAAAACACTTAACAAGATAGTGGCAGATCTCGATAGATGGTCTAACCTGCCAAACTCACTTCGAGGCAGGATAGCTGTCCTGAAAATGAATATTCTGCCGAGAATCAATTTCGTTAGTTCGATGCTCCTCCTTCCTCCACCCTCTCAATATTGGAATAAACTGCAATCAGCAATGACCAGATTTCTTTGGCGAGGTAAACGACCTCGTATTAGGCTTACCACAATACAGCGAGAAAGGCAGGATGGTGGCTTGTCCTTTCCAGACTTTAAATTTTATAACTGGGCTTTTACATTGAGGCCTCTACTAACTTGGCTTCAACCTGATGCTCAGGTGTCTTGGCGAGCTCTTGAAGAGCGGATATTAGCTCCATATTCTTTTACCAATATTCTGCATTCTAATATTTCAAACCATCAGTGTCGTGAGAGATTTGGCCCTATAATTGCATATTTGCTTTTCACATGGAGGAGGGTAGAGAAACTAGCTGGTTGTTCCTCTGGGTGGGGTCCACACTCTCCAATATTTCATAATGACAAGTTGTTAATTGGCGGTCAACCTATTCATTTCCCTGACTGGGAAAGGAACAATATTTGTACACTCGGCGATATTTATGGGGAGGGGGGATTACATACATTTCAGGACATATGTGTTAAGTTTGGCATACCACGTACCTCATTTTTCTTTTACCTACAGTTGAGGTCGGCTTTAAAAGGCAGTGGTGTTCCATTGCAGAGCCCTCTCATATCACATCCACTTCATAAACTGTTCTATTGTATTGGTAGCACAAGCGGTTTTGTTTCAAGACTCTATAAGTTCTTGCTACAACACTCTTACAGACCC
>JAQLOL010000010.1:15174212-15197422 GCA_029783665.1 Naso thynnoides
AGTAACTGTAATTTAACTACACATTCTTTCTAAGTAATTGTAACTGATTACAGTTGCATTTATTTTGTGATTAAGTTAGACAATTTTGTCACATGTAACTAGTTACTCCCCGACACTGCTGACCGATTTAGGATTTTTGGGGCCGATGCCTATACCAATATTATGGAGTAGAAAATTCCAACATATTAGCCAATAATATATATGTAATATCAGCTGAATGTGGTTATCAATATTTGTGACAAAAATATAAAAGGGAGGCAAGATATCTTACATTTTAGCAAATTTTACCTTAAACATCAGTGCACTGAACAGTAAACACTTTACCTATTGTTTATTAAATAATGGACTGCCCTCTGCTGGACAAACTAGGTCATAAAACCAATTTAAATCACTAATCCAAACATTTTTTTATGGCTTTACAGATCAGTTTTAATATTGGGGGATACCAGACTGCATATACCCTGATACCAATATACATGCGATAAGCCAATATTGGCCAGTTATACTGGCAAGCCCATGTATCTGTCAGGCTCTAATATGGACATAATTTATTAATAAAGACCCTGTGTAAAGTACAGCTAAGCGATATGTGCAACCAGTAAAATTATTTTCTTCTCACTCTAGGCAAAAAAGCAACCTCAATTGCTCAAAATTTTTTACAGTTAGTAAAATGAAAAATCCATTAAACATTTACATTAAATTCATATTAGGACTGAAAATTATGAAAATAGATGGCAGAAAGAAAAGGGTCATAGGGTTTCATATATATTGGGCAGTGGGTGAAGGTTAAATGAAAAGAATGGAAGAACTGATGGAAGGATGACAGCAGGAAAACAAGAAGCACAGCTGTTTAAGCATACGTTGCTGTCCAAAGGGAGGCATGAAAAAACAAGGCAAAGTCACAGACAACCTTCCTTTGACAATCTCACACACACATGTATGCCCACAAACACCCTTGAGTTTTAATGATGCAATGAGACCATGAGGTAACACAGTGGGAATAGCATGAGTGTGGAAGAAGCACTTTTTTTGCTGTGACAGACAAAATCTGGCTTGTGTTATAAGGAGAATGGAGGAGTAAATGCCTTTGAGCTAGCTACTCGTCCTCTGACTCTAATTTTCACTCTGTCTCTCTCCTTGCTCTTCTTTCTGCAGTACTTAATGCAGGACAAGTGCAAAAAGCACACAGGCCAAGTCTATTACAGACTAAAAAACCAAGTGAATGAGGAATGAGGAAGGGTGCTGTTTTTGCAGATCAGCAGCCAAAGCCAATTACCCGCCAACAAGTTGACCTCACTCAGGTTGTTGCCAATAAATTTACAGTACTTTTCATTACTTTGCAACATTTCAAAATAACTTAATTTATATTGCATTCACGCAAATTCAGTAGAAAATTAATGTTACTGCAGAAGTTCATGCTTGTGTATGCATGTGTTGAATATGTATGGTTATATGCATGCATGTTCTTTTGTACGCACTGCTGTTCATTAGAAAAGGCATTGCACGGTGTGTTCACAAACAAGTGTAAATGAACACAGGCTAACTTCTGGGCTCACAAGCTGGCAATTAAGAGCTTAGTAAATAGACTAAGGCATGCAATATAACGACCTGGAAAAAACACAACCGTACAAATGTATCCGATATCCCTCAAAACCTGCTCAGCCTTGCATAAAATTAAGCAGAAGAAGGACACAAACCAAAACAAACACAGTGAACAAATGGAGGTAAAGGGAAGGTAGTTAAATGTTGCATAGCAACTGGTGGCTGAGGTGCTCTCTGTCATCCTTCACCTTTGGCTGGCTGACACACGTCAGGATTTCATGAAAATTGGTCACACACACACACACACACACACACACACACACACACACACACACACACACACACACACACACACCTCTGACACAAATAAGCTTGTAAAACTGAGCACTAACTCTGTCCGCTCAGAAATGGGGGCTGTTTTGGGGGAACTTAGCACTTCCTCTTGTGTGGTTTTTGGATTCATTTACTGTGTTATGAAATAAAACAGCATGGTATGCTCAGTCTGTTTTGTGCATTAGTTGAAATCTTTATGGCACTATCATTAAAGATATATTCCCAGTTGGTAAACTTTATGACACAGCAAACATTTACAACATTCTAAAATTATGCAATTATGCAAATTATGCATAATACTACATTTTTATATGTGTAAAAAAAACAATACTTTTGAATGGTATTAGCCGTTATGATATAAGATGTGAATTTATTAACTGGACAGAAATCTGTGCGATCATATTATTTCAATAAACAATTATATAAAAAAAATAGAAACTGAGACAATAAATAAGCCATAGCTAATACATCTTAGTTTCATTTCAAATCCATATGACAAAAACCAAAACAGGTGTGTTTTGCACCATATTATGTTTACAAACGCAGGATGACTCCTCTCACCTGTTGTGCTGCTTGATAAGCGCAGTGACCCGGTCTGATTGTGAGCCCAGGTCTCTGGAGTATCGCACCAGGTCGTTCAATTGGCCTTTCAACTTCTCAGCCATGGGCTCGGCACTCTGCAAGCCCTCCAATATTTCCTAAACAACACAAAACAGACACCAGCAGACTCAGAGTGAGTGTGTTGTGTGTGCGTGTGTGCGTGTGTGCGTGCGTACGTGCGTGTGTGCGCCAAGGAAAGACAAGCACCTAACGGATCTGCATGACACCCCTCACTAAATGTGCTCGCATTCCTATTCACACCATGGCTTGGTCCTTGTCGCTCCTCTCACACAAACACACACACACAAACACTTACAGACACACACACATGCACACACTCAAACACATACTCACAGTGCTGCTTGTACAATAGCATTTCTGTTCTTCACGGAGTGTGTCAGGAAGGAGCTGTGGATACCATTCTCCCGCTCTCCTCAGTGCGCCTCACATTCTGGACTCTCACAGTCATGAAATCCTGTCCCATGAAATATGTACAAGCTCACTCCTGGCTCTCACCCGCTCGCTCGCTGTCTGACGTATTACCAATAAATAAGCCTCCCTCCCTCCCTATTCCCGTTGACTCGTCGCTTTCTTTTCCCTCTCCTCCTCGCCTCCTCCTATCGTTCTACTACTTTCTCTTCCCTCGTCTCTCCCTCCTCCCACTCCCTGCACTCAGTGCCTCTAACACATTTTTCCTCCCTCTCACTCTCTCACGCTCTCTCCCCGTGGAATTCAGCTGTCAGCCCTCACAGATGCAGGATTGGTTCAAACACGCACAAATGACCGCGTAACGAAAACAAGGCTCGATACAGGAAACAGGCTGGAGGAGGAGAGGGAAGCAGAGGAGGGGGAAGACTCCTCCTCTGTTCTTTGACAGCCCCAAGTTAAAGAAAACCGGAGAAAGGCAAGGCTGAAGAAGTCTGGGGAGGAGTGTCAGGGCGTACCAGCATGGCTTTGACAATGCAGACAAATGGTCACACTGTAAACATTTCATGGTTTGCATTTTAGTTCTGACATTTCCTGTTTTATTTTGGTGGGTTTTCTGGTTGAGAGTCTGTTGTCTCTTCCTGCCTCTGTTTTTTTTCTAATCTGTCGTTTTTTGTTTTATTTTTTGTCACTTGTTGTTCATCATTTGATTACCTCTCAGTGTATTTAGTCCAGGTGGTTTTCCTCTGCCTTTTTGTCAGTTTGAAAACCCAGGTGGTTGCCATCTATGACTCATGATTTAGCAGTAACTGCAGATCTCAAAGGCTGCTAGCAGCTCTTTCTGGTTTTACCCAGCAACCACGATGCTGGGTTTGGTATGGACTGAGCTAGTGTTCAGCATGCTTGCAAGTAGCCTGCTAGCCTCAAGTCTGCAGTCAGTTGCCTTACCACCACCTCACAGTCAAAACAGTGAGTTGGGAAATTATTGACACACAGTTGCTCCAGCCACCAAAGCCTCTCTTAGCCTCCAGTTAGTTTCCCGGTCCCTAGCTTTGGGACCACTGATTTCAGGCCTGCACTCAAGACAGCTAGCCACTTTCCTGCTCCTGCTTCAGAGGCAGTTAACAACAAGCATGTTAACCTTGTGCCAGCTCCAGCTTCTGATGCTAGCTTCCTAAGTTATTCTTCCAAAGATTCCTGGGAGTCTCCCATCAGGGAAACCGGCTCGCAATCAAGACAGCCTCGTTAAAGTAGGCTCCCAAAAACATAGTAGCTACCTGTCATCTGATTCTCATCATCACATCTCATCTAGCTCCTTGGTCTCATTTCTGTCAGACCTTGCTCTGGAGGCTATCAGCACCCACACTGCTAGCCCCCAGCCAGTTGACTGGCATAGTTTAGCCAGCTCTCCAACATCCTATGTTGTGAGCCTCAGCTACCCAGAAACCTAGAGTGTCTGCTGCCCATTGGCCCAGCCAATGTGTGGTCTGTTCCTGCGTTGGAAGACTCGACCGACATCCTGCCTGTTCCCAAGTTGGGGTCCTGTCCAATGGCCTGCCTGTTCCTGAGCTGGCTGTCCTAGCCGACCCCTTCCTCTACTCTGTCGGTAGACCTTCCAACACATGCTCCTAGTTACCTGTTGGCGGTCCAACCAGCACCCGTTCAGACTGACCACTGCTCCAGCCCAGTCTTTAGAGGATTTCTTATGTCACCAACCTTTAGCCTATCTCCAGGGGAATCCACTTTCACTGCCAGGCTTCAGCCCAACCTCCAGAGGGTTTCCACCTTCCTCGCTGGCCTTTGTTGGCCTTCATCTCAACCTCCAGAGGGTTTATGTCTTCGCTGTCGGCCTTCATCTCAACCTCCAGAGAGTTTCCACCTTCAGCACTGGCCTCCAGCTCGACCCCAGTGAGGTCCTCCAGCACCAGCCTCCAGTTTAACCCTACAGGAGGGATCCTGCCTTTGCCACTGCCATCCAAGTGATCGAGCCCATGGTAACTGATCTCTTCAGTGGTTTAGCCCACCCGTCCACCCTCTTCAGTGCTCCTTCACCCTTCGACGATGCCACCTGGTGTGATTTTAGATGTGATTTGCCCCTTCGCCCTTTCTTCCAATCATCAACCCAATTTCTCCAATTCAGCCTCTGAACTTGACCCCAGGAAGTCTGCCTGAGGCTTTTTGTCTTACCCCTGTCCTATCCCTAGGCTATCTGTCTGAGATCCCTGGCACAATTCTCCAAACTTTGCCTGAATTCTTTAGCCAGACCTCTTCTGCCCATCCAGTTTAGCTTGAAACAGCTGTTTAACGAGCACCTGAGAATGGCAGGTGGTTTGAATACCTGACAAAAAAATCCTGTGGAGGTTAGAAACAAAGTGGCTGGGAAGATGAAGAGCAAAAGCATCCAGGAAACAGCTCCTGCAGTCGAGAAAGACATCACTGTACACTATAGTTTAAACAAGTCTGAGTACAGAAAGAGGTAAGAGGAAGGGACGGAGAGGGGGAATGTTTGGAAGGAAGAGATAGTGAAAAATAATGGCAAAAAATATATAACAAAAGGAGGAGGAGAAGAGGGGGCAGAAGGGGAAGACAGAATGAGGAGAAAACAAGGGAAACTGATGGGATTGTAGCTGTCACTCCTTCGTCATCCCTGTAAAGCTGATTTACAAACTAATCTGTTTTAAGGATTTACAAATAGAATGGATAATTACTGAGAGAGAAAGCAGAGCTGAATGTAGAAGACATATTTCTGAACAGGGTGTGTGTGAGTGTGTATTTGTGTGGGTGTGTGCGTGTGTGTGTATGTGTGGAGGGTTTACTTTCCAATAAACAATGCTTAACATCTTCTCTAAAATTAACATAGTACAGTACGGCACAGTGGCCTCTGTCAGCTTTTTAAATATCACAATTCTTCAGCCTGAATCCCAGTTGAATGGAAGAGTTTTCATTATTTACCATTTTTTAAATAAACTATTGTGACCAGATAAACAGTGAATAATTTAGACTTTGTGATGCCTTTTATTTAAATCTCAAGCTTCCATACCTTAGCCAGCTGCCATCCTTCCACTGCCTCCTCGCCATTGCTCCGCCCTTCAGCTTTTATCAACTCTTGGCTCCACCCCCTCAGTCTTCCATCCAGCTCCTTCAACTCGTCCTCCAGCAGGGCTGTCAGGCGTTCGTATTCCTCCTCTGAGGCTGCAGCAGTGGCCAGGGCCCCCTCTAGGCCATCTCTTGCCCTTAGCGCTGCCCCCTCCCACTGCTCCAGAGCCTGGGACAGCGCCCCAAGCTGGCGGTCCATGGCTTCGCAGCCACCTGCTGCTGTGTGTTCGGCTGTAGACGCAGCACTGCGACGCACGCGGGTGAGGCGCTCTCGGCCTTCCAGTAGCCGACACTCCACGCGCTCCTAAAAACATAGGGAGGGTGGACAAGAGACAAAGTTGCTACGGAAACTGTGGCTACGGTAACAGCAACCTCCGGATGTGCAGTTGATTCTATTTAAAGCTGCGTATATATGTTTCATGCTCAATCACATTTTGTTTTTCATCTCTTCAGTCTTTGCATCATTCATTTGATGTCCACCATTTTCATTTGCTTTTTCAGTATTCTCCCTCTATAAATAATATCATCTCCATCTCTATCCTTCTCTGCCTTCTTTTCTCATTTTATGTGAAAAGGTAGCACTTAGCAGACAGAGAGTGTGAAAAGCAAATACTTGAGTGTGATGTGATAGCACTGAGCTGATAGAAGGATTACAAAGGGAAAAAAATGGCATCTAATCATTTTAGAGTGCGTGAGCAGGAGGATATCAACATTAACCTTGAGACCATGAATGGGAAATGAAAATGGTGCAAATAGCTTGTGTGTACAACAAATTATATTTCCTCTTTTACTGAAATGCTTCACACCATGGCTCTACAAACACACATTTATAATGTGATAATTAGGACCCATGTGGAAATTTAAATTCAAATCAATATCTCCTCACATATTTTCTCTCCTCTGTAACTGCAGAATTATTGAACAGGGAAAGCTTGGGCATTAATTATTCTGCTGCTCTCTCTTATGGTTTTTTTATTATTATTATTTTCACTGTAATAGCCCAACTTACTGGCAGCAAAATGTGCCAAGAGATATAAAGATATTTGGCTGTGAGATGGGAACATACTGAGAACCAATTCCAATTTTTTATATAGCATGCCCTCCTTCTTAGCAGGAGTACATTAAGATTAGATAGGTTAAGATAAATCACATATCGGTTAACTTGACAACAGATGGCACAAAGGGTATATAACACCTTTTAACTGGGTTTAGTTTCATGACTGTGACTTCCAATTACAGTGAAACATCGCTAACTGTTACATTACTCATACCTCAAAGCAAAATTTATTACACTGCTACCGAGTGGTATCATCTTTCAACGACACTGGGTTGATTTATCATTCAGAAGTACTTATATAGTGTGACAGGCTGATGTATCTTCAAGTAATTCACATTAAAGGCTTTTTCAGCACACATGTAATACCTTCCTGCTTTAAAATGTTACAATGACAACAACAACATCATACACAATGGTAAGTAAACAGGCATGTTTCAAAGCAAAACAAATCAAGTATCGAAAATGGACCTGAGCTGAAAATCAGTGCTCATTTAAAAAAAAAAAAAAAGTACTTTTGAGTGAGAACTGGACAAATTCCATCTGCTGTTAAAGATTATGTGAAATGACTGAAAACCCCTGAGAAGCTGGTGAATGGACATTGTGATCAGACAGTTTTCTGAAAGAGTCCAAACAGAATAAACATGGACAGGCACATTTGCTTTTCAATAGACTTCAAATTCAAATGAAAGTAAAATAGTTTGCTTTGACAATAATGTCAAAGTAATACAATAACGGCACACCTATGCCCGCTCTTGAGCACAATAGGCATGTCACCTGTCACATGTTGTACACTATCATCTGTCAATGTATGGATTGGGAACTGATCAGGATTTTTCTTGGAATTGTCCAATTGTCAAATCTTGACAAAAGTCTACACAAAGGGAACAAAAGGAGTGTCAGTCGGCATCAACAAGAAAATTTTTTTCTATGTCGACACCCTGCCTTACCCTCACTTCTGACAGTTTCTTTTTAATGGAGGCAGAGTCTCCTGATGTATCAGACCAATGCTGTAGCTCCTCTCCAGCAGTCATCAGCCAATCAGTGAGCTCCCTTACAGCCTCCAGGTATTCCTGGTGTTCCAACACCACGGCCTGTGCAAGACGCACTCTCTCCTAGAGACACAAACAATCAACAATAACTCTATAATGATAAAGCCTTCACTGAGTAGTTAACAATATTACCAAAATAGTTAGGTAAGCTCAGGATTGTCAAGGTTTTTTTAATCAAATAATAGATAAAGTAACATCATACCTCCACCAAGGCTGTGAGGTCATCAAACTGCACCTGCAGCTGTGTTCGGGCACCATGGTTAAAACTGGCATCACCTGTTTTCTTAAACAGTTCTCTGGCTTTTTCTTCCAAGCTTGACAGCGCCACCTGGTGGTCTTCCAGGTCAGCCAGCAAAGCTCGAAGTCTCTCAAGCTGGGAGGCCTTTTCTCGAGGCCCCGGCTGGGGGGTGAGAGGGGCACACACCTCCCGCTCTACAGCCTCCATCCAGCACCGCAGCTGAGCAGCACTCTCCAGGTATCCTCCCCACTGTGACACAGTCAACTCTAAACGGCTTGAAGAAAGACAGTAGATCTCTGTGTGAGTCTGTGACTGAGCAATCCAATTGGTACTGACAATATTTATACAAATTCATATATAATCTGGTTACTTTAAACTCAGATCATCTTTGGAATGTAAAACCTGTACATAATTTCATTAAAACACATGAAGGAAGTGTACATTTTACAGCAATCTGGCCCACAAATATAAACTGTCTGTTACACTGTATAAGTGCCTTCATACCCTTTTATAGGGTGGTTCAAACACATGCAGCCACAGATACACACCCTCAGTTTTTCTTGCCATCTGTTACCCCTGCATGTACAAATAAGGCCAATATCCACACACACACACACACATACACACATCCATTTCACCTGCTACCCCTCACCTCCTGTTATCCCTTTCCCTTTAAAACCCAAACACACCCCATGTGTGACCCACTGTTTGCCATTTACCATTTAGTCCCTAATGAGATCAATTTTTTTTCGAGGTGAAGCCGTAATTGCTCAATTAAACACACACAGCATACAAATGGATGCATGTGATGCTTTCATGCACATACACACACACATACACACACACACACACAGAAAACACAAAATGAGACAAATACTTATCATTATGTATTTAACCTAATGGTAAAGAATGGCTTTTATTCATCAATCTATCATGATGAAAACAACCTGTTCCCAAGAGAGAGGATTTTTGGCTCATAAGTAAACAGCATCTGAAATGTCTGAACTGAAATGAGGAAAATGTTTCAATGACAAATTAATCAAAAAAATTCTAATAGTTTTCTCTAGTTTCTGTGTCTGCATTTCTAAAATGAAATAATGACAGAATATAAGGTATAAAATGTCAGGACCACTTTCTTTTAAATCCTACCAATCCCTAATGGTAATAGAGGAAGGTTAGCAGTCTACCTGTGACAGCTCATGGCGGTCACAAGCAACGTGGCCCACGCATCCTCCACTTCCTGTAGCTGAGTGCGGACCACTTCCTGTCCGGCGGCTCCATAGCTCCGCAGGGCCAACTCACCCTTACCCATCGCCATATTCAGCTTCACTTCACCCTCCCCCTTCAAAAGCAGGATGTCCTGTGCAAACACGGAGGGGTCAGGGTGAATTAGGCATCAGAAGGTTGGATAAATACTTTCTCAGGCAAGAGCCCCCTCTTGTGTTCACTAGAAGAACACTACACTGTTCAAAAAATCAGTTCAAAAAACCCAAACTAGAGAAAACTGATGCAGTACAGACTAAGAACAATTTATAATTTGTGCATTCGTAAAGATTCCATCTATAAACATTTCTTGTATTTTATTGAATATAGTACTATATATAAATGATAGATATATATCATCTACCAGGCAAAAACCAACTCTTACCTGCACAGTCTCCAGCCTCTGCTCTAACTGCTCTTTGGTCCCCATGGTGCTGTCTACTGTGCCCAGCCTCTCCTGAATCTCCTCCAGCCAAGCCCACACCCCTTGGAGGGTCTCCCCAAAGGCCTGACTCTCTTGGCAGCCTCGCAGCCTCTCCCTGGCTGCCTTCAGCAGGGCCTGGTGCTCCATCTGGAGCTGGCCTGTCACTCTGACCTCTCCTCCTGACCCCCGGCCTTCTTCAGACAGGGACTGAGCGTCCTGGCAGAGACACTCAATGGAGTCCCTTGTAACAGACAATGATTTGTTATTGTTGAAAATATTTACCAGCCCACACTGTGGCATCTATGACATATGGTCTGACAAGCCCACATGTACACACCTTCTTGCAAGCAGCACCCTATGGAGGTTTTCCATCCTCTCCAGCTCTTCTGATATGTCTGAGGCTCCTTGCTGGCTCTCTGCCCCAAGAACAGGCTCGCTCTTGAGGCTGACATCCATCTGCTTCAGCCAGTCTCTTATAGCACGCACACAGCTTTCGAAACTGAGGAGGAGGAAAAGGGAAGGGTGAGAAGAGAAGAAGCACATTTTCTTTTAAATCAGATTCCTCATACATACCTCATTGCATACATACTGTTCACAATATAATAAGAGGGATGGCTCACTTTTTCAGAAGGTCAATACTCTCTTCTAAGTCTCGCTGGCTCTGGGAGCAGCTGTCCAGGTAGTTCTTCCACTCTCTATGACAGGAGGAGAGATGCTCTTGGACTTGTGCTGCTCCAGCTTTGGGCAGGTGAAGCTGGAGCCTCTCGGCTTCTTCACAAACACGAGAGAGACGCTCTTCACCTTCTGATGTCCGCTCAAGTGACATCTGTGGATGTAGAGGGAGGAACATGATACTGATAAAACCTGATATGTCCCTGCTAATTTAAGAAATGAAAAGTCACAACCATCAGATGTAGATCGATCACATTCTTTATGTAGGTAACACATACCTTCCTCTCAGGCATCATAAACCCTTTACTCTAAAGTTCTACTCTAACAATATACTTTAGGCATAATTCCTACATTTTTTTGAAAAATGCTGGCCTAGATTGAGTTCGGGGCAGTAATTTTTTTCATTAATGATAATGTAAAGTATTTCACGATGACCTGAAGTGAAATGTATTAAAATAATTATCAAACAGAAACATAATTATTTACTGAGATATAATTATTATTTGCTTCAAACTGTTAACTTTACTTACACAATATGAAAAAAAAATTTTGTGTCAAAGTTTGACAGCTTACTTGTGTCAACAAGTGAAATTACTGGAAACTAAAAGCTGAAAATACTTTCTGTTTGTCCTAACAACTGCACCATGAAAAATGCAGTAGAAGTAGTACATATATAAGAATAATATGTAGCAGTACCTTTAGCCTTTGCAACTTTGCTCCAAGAATGACAACATCCCCTGAATTATTAGAACATTCTTTCAGCTCCAACTTCAGATCTGCAATCCAGGAGTGGAAATCTTTGACGAGCTCTGCTCAAAGGAACAGAGGGATAGAAAAGGTAAACTAAAAGAAAAATCATTGCATGTTGACAAGTTGAGGAAAACTGAGGGGTGGTAAAATAATGCCAAGGATGAGAGCAAGAGGAGGCAATGTGTTGAGGCAGATGGGGAAGTGTGGGCGTGTCCATGCTGTGCAGCGCCGGGTTGCCTTGCCAACAAGCCCAAAATGGCTCCCTCGAGACCAGATGTGACGAGAGCGACATTACTCTCCGAGGCACAGGTGTGTGTCTGAGCAATGAGAGCGCACCGGTGTACCAGACAGTGTGTGTCAATGGAGTGTGGGTTGCAGTGGGCGGATTGAGTGTGCCTTGGGGAAAAATGTAGGATAATCAACAGCAAATCTGTTGCACCACTAACATGAACAAATGACATTGCATCATGTTGTTGTGCACAGTTTAACTGGGTGATTATGAGATTTTAAGCCCAAAAAAATGTTTATTTCTCCTTACAAGTGAGGAGACCATATTGGCTACCTGAGTACTGCTATTACTACATAATCACTTTATGTATTTGACTGAGGTAGAAAACTATTAAGCCCTCTAGAGGAGAATCAATAAACAGACAATACCCTGACTATATCAGATCACAAAAAAACAAACTAAAGTGCACATTCATATCTGTTACCATTGAAGTGGTGCTGTAACTCATCCTGCAGGTTGCCTCTGGTCTTGGCACAACGCTGAGCAACAGCCTCTGTTCGCTTGGCGATGGAGGTGAGGTCAGAGGAGAGGCATGACAGCTCCTGCGAGGGATGAGATCTGCAGAGGGCACTCAGGGCATCTCTAGCTGAGTCCATGTCTGACCTCTGTTGCTGCACAATGCTCTGCAGGTCCTGCACAGAAAAAGCAGTGAGAAATAATAAGACAATATTTTATTGATATTACCATCAGGGCCTTTTGTTACCGAATTCCACAGTGACTTTCAAAGGATTCTGAGGGAGAAAATTTGCTGCAAACAACCTGAACTGTGGTGCGATTGCATGTGGGCTCCCCATCACAACGACACGTCTACTCAGAGCGAACTGCAACAGCACGATGTTCTCGCCTGCTACAACAGCCATTGTTCCCCACCCCTGCTATTTGCAGGATTTAACTCTGACTTCTTTCAGTTCCCTAAAATGAGGTTTAGTCTAAGGACAGTAGCCATGGACCCAAGTTTCAGGTCCACGGTAAAAACACAGATATACACATACTAGTGGTCATAACAACACATTTGACTCAGGTGCTGATGATGATCAGTAATTTGGCATACTTACTAATGAAAGACTTTTATTGAAACTGCTCCGTGTACATTACTGGTTGAATCCATTTGTGCGCAACAGGAACAGTCTCAAAAGTTTTGAGTTCTATACTCAAAGTGTGTACTCATTCAGTGATGGTTGGTAGTAATATAAAGCAACAAAAAAGCAATAAACAAGCACAAATTTGCAATAGCTGCGACCAGGAACTAAAATGTTATTCTTCCTTGACATTACATGTTACCATGAAGTTATAGATGCGTCATAAATTGATTTTTATGATTTGTTTTTTCTCAGAAACAAACAGTAGATCATGGTAAGAGAAATAAGAGGCAGGGCAGTGTGTGTGTTTCTACAAAGTTTGGTCATGTTACATAAATTCCCTTAGAGGTTACTTTTTGCTGCAGGTCACTCCAACTGCCACACCCCCTTTTTTGATAGTGGGACCGAACAGTAAATCAGCCGTCCTATGGTTCATGACCAACCATTCTACTGACTTTTGTGCAAGTTTGTGAATCACTTTGGAAGTTATGTGCCTTTTTGCAATAGGCTGCTCCCATTGCCACACCCCCTTTTAGCCAACTGCCATCAACACAAATGTTCATTTTTTTACACACACACACACTTGACCTTGATGCCAAATTTAAGGCTCCTAGGGCAAAAACTGTGGCAGCAAAAGACTGGGGAATTTTTGTGGACCAACCAACCGACAGAGTGACCTAAGGAGCTGCTTGTTGCAGCTAAAAAGATTTAAGTAATAAAAGACAATATGGTGACTTTTGATGAAAGTATTTTTTACACAGATTTTTTAATTATATTCAATTTTTTGAACTGTTGTATTCTTGTACCACAGTGAAAAAAAATAACAGTGTCATACCTTTACTGTACCAATGTCTTCAGGAGAAGTGGCTTCAGTGAGGTCAGATAACGAACCCTCAACTGCCTTCAGCCGCTCGGTCATCTGGGACATGAGGTCCTCCAGTCGCTGCTTCTGGAAACTGAAGTAGGTCAGAGCGTGTTTGGCCTGGTTGAACACCTCCTGTGCATGAGCTATTTTCTTCCTCAAGTCTGACTCCAGGACCTAAAATAAAGAAATTTAACATTATACAGCCAAATCAAGGATTTTGTGGGTTTTCTTTTTCAGCATTTGAAACAAAAATGCAGCAAGGACAATGGCTGTGGAAAAACATCAACTGCAAAAAAAAAAAAACAAAACAGATTTCTCTGAAATTTGTCTTGCACAGCATGATGAAGACTATTTAAAAAACAAAACAAAATGTAAATGGCAAAACAAGACCACTCGGCCGGAAAAGAATAATACAGACTTGTGCAAAAAAAAAAAAAAATGTTATAAATTTTTTGCTGCAGGATTACTAATTTAACCACCCGCCTCTTTGTTTGAAACAAAAAGATACTATTTACTGTGAGTGCATTATATCATATAATTGGTGTTATATTATTCCTTTGGTTAAAGACAATAGGGAAAAAATTCTGTTGCTATGATATTGTCTGCAAAATCCTCCAGCATTTCCCTTCTGCACAACCTTCACCTGCATTTGTAGTGGCGTTTCCTGTAGTTTTGCTCGGTCCTTCAGCTCTGTCACTCTCTCCTGCAGAGCGTCCAGCTTCTGCTCCCTCTTCTCCACCTCAGCCTGCAGATCAAAGTGCAAGTCATTTCAATTTAATGACACCTGCTATGAACCGAATGTTACATCATCATCATTATCATTCTCACACTCTTTCATGTGGACTGTCCACTGTGCTCTGACCTGAAATGTAACAAGATGGGCCTCTGTCTCCTCTTTATGGCTGAGATTATTGACACTGTCGCTGAGATCAGCAATGGAGTTGGAGGTCCACTGGTTAACGTCCTGCTCCATGGACTTGAGGTCGTCCCACAGGGTGACACAGTAGCCCAGTCTCTCTGTGTTGGTCTGTATTCTCTCAGAGACCTGAAAGAACAGAAACCAGCGGTCTATCTGAGTACTGAACAGAATAAATCCAAATTAACAGAACAGGTGGGATCTCTCTCTTCCTCTTTGTGTTTAGTTTTCTCTCTCTGCTTTACTGGGAGATGGAAGGAAAACGAGACTTAATTGGTTTGACAGATGTGGGGATGAGAAGTGAGAGAGACAGACAGAAAGGCACATAACGTGTCTAGACTTGTTTATATTTCTGCCTCATTTGTGACAGCTGAGCAGCCAACTAAATCCCACAAGAGAAGAAAATTGAAAAAAAGGGGGAAAACAGACTGAAATAAATATCATCATAAGAGGAAAAACACAAGTGTTTGGTGGAGCTGCACTGTGGACGTCATAAATTATTTTTTAACAGTAAACAAAACCAAAAGTCTTACCATATTCTCTTTAGTTGTTATCATACTTCAGCTTCAAACACTGGTAACAGACAGTTTTTGTCAAATCCCTTGTGAATCATATGCCAGAATGAAGACAATTGATTCATTTCACAAAATTTAGAAAGTATAATTCCACCATGTCTGACCAGGTAGCTTAAAGATAGGAATGTATCATGCATTTGTCTAAATAAATTCAGCCCTGTAATTTAGGCTGTTAAGCTTTTTACCAAAACCAGATGCATCCCAAAGTGTGTAATTGAGTACAGCTCACCTCCAGCCACTGGTCTCTTAACGTCTCCATGTCTTTCTGGATGGAGCGAGAATCGGAGTTGGGAATCTTGTCCAGCTCTCTCTGCAGGTCCTCGACTGTGCTGATGAGCACGTCCATGTCTTCCTGTTTTTCTCTCAGCTCGTCTTGGACTGTCTCATGCTGCAGGGACAGAAAAGAGGGCAGAATGAATGACAGCAGACTGCCACTAGAGGGAGATATACTGTACAAACTGGAAGAGAGGATGGGGTTTGTGTGATATGCAAGAAAAATCCTGCACATTACAGCATGATACCTCAGAATAAATCAGTAACTGCGGGAATACATGCATTGGTTTTTAGAAAGGAAAACAAACCGATGAAGCTCAGTGAATTGAATGAACTAATCTTTAAGTATTTTGGAAAAATTCAGTGTTATGTAATGGATTGAGAAAACACTTCTGCTCCCTAAGCTAAATAAAATTTAAAAAACATTTCATTATCAGAAAAGCACACAGGTTTTATAGAACAAAACCAAGAATTTTAAATTATTGGGGGAATTATACACAAGTTACAGTTATTGAAATGCCGGATGCTGTATCTTGATAATAAATTTTAGAGAAATAAATATATATTACACAAGTGTTACCAAGTTGTGAAAAACAGGGGGTCTTGGGGGGTCTGAGACCCCTTTCTGACAGGTCAGACCCTTTAAAAGCCTCATGTGCAAAATTCTGGGGGGCTCAAAAAAAAGCTTGAAAAAAAATGTTATTTGCTTGCAATTGTCAATAAAATGTCTTTTAAAGGCATACGTTGCCCAGAATTCATTATTTAATTTAAACAGAAAAAAACTTTTATTTAGAAATATGAATAGATTGTTGTGGTGTTTCCTTGGTTACCTGGTTGTCTCTGGTAATGCTGCCTTCAGTTGGGTGGCACTGTTGCAAAAGTTCACACTGTCCACATTCCACCTGTCTGCAAAGCGGTGGATTTTTTTTTTCTGCTTTGATATTGGCTCACTTGTGAACTAAGCATGGCAAAGAGAAAACAAAGCTCCTCCCAACTAATTTTGGATTTACCTCTAAAAAGCTTAACCGGGACAACCGAAATGTAGAGGAGGAAGGTGGTTCAGCTGCTGCAGCTAACATTCATGCAGGTCCATTGTCACTCTGCTAGCATATGCCCGGAGCCACAGCCGGGGCCTGGGACTGCAGCCTACTGTATGTAAGACTTCAGCATAACACTGGACCACTAGCTAGGGGGAGACCCCCTAATTGCCACAGAGTATTTTGCACGTTGAGTGTTGCTGTGAGAAAAGTTTTTAAAAAAATATGTTCACAAAATGCCCCATTTAAAAAGAAAAGGCAGAAAATTCAACAATTCATAATTCTTTGAGAAAACAGGAGCTACTGACTCGTGCAAAAGTCCTTTTGGCCTCCTGAGCGTTATGGTTGTGATCGGGCAGATTTTGAGCCACAGCCTGAGAATTCTCCACAACAGCTGTGAGGATCAACTTCAGGTGGTGGAACTGGCGGAGAAGATCAACCACAACTCCACTTTGTTCCTGACTGCATGAGAGCGAGAGGGAAAAGGTCAAAGTTACTTCTTTGCATGTTGCTTGGCAGTGGGTATTAAATGCTTAAACTAGAACAGATTCAGCTACTGTCGCTTGACTGTTTTGTTTTGAACCCCCGCCTCTCTAAACTCTGCACAAGGGGACCAAAAACAAATACAGCAAAGGAATTACAATGAGATGAATAAATCAGAAAGCTCTCTCTGTCGTGCCCCCCTCATTACCCATTAGTGATCAGGATCCTGACGTCCTCCCAGACTGTCTTTACCAGTACTACTTCCCTCAGAGCCTCCCCAGCCAGCTCACTGTCTCTCTGGGCCAGTTGGCTTCCCTTCTCCTCCAGCCAGCATCGAGAGTGCTGCAGGGACTGGAGCTCATCCTCCAGCTGGACAAAGAAACGCAACCTGGGAGAAATAGATGCAGGAGAGAACAATGGGGATTACTAGTCTGATTCCAACATAATATATCTCATTTTCCAGAAGATCAAATTTAAATGGATTTGTCTATATACACTTTCTCTTTATTCATCTACTTTATAATCCAGAAGAGCCTCATAAACAGTAGGTGTCTGAATCAAAATTCCCTTCTTTAAAAGTGACAAAGCATATTTAATAAGATACATCAAGAGGGACAAATTTGATCTAGGAGCACAAAGGCATTTTAACAGAGCTGTCAACTTGCACTTACAAATAACAAATGATCTTTTTTGAATCAGATGAAAGCAGTAAAATCTGACTGTCATTGAAAATGATGGATAAGTGGTGCTACTAAAAATGAGTGAAATACAAGTCTTAAAAAAGCTTTTGACATAATTAATAATAATAATAATAATAATAATGGATTAGATTTATATAGCGCCTTTCAAGAAACCCAAGGCGCTTCACATTAGTGATCCATTATTCCATTATCCATTATTTAGAGAAAGCATGGGACCTGAGGAAAGGAGCACTGTACCAACAGGTATATTTATGTATGTATTTATGATTTTTGTTGTTACTTGGGCATATTTGTTTCCTGTACAGCTGTAACCCTGATGTGTGACCAGCAAGGCTGGAAATGACTTGCATGTCTTTGAAATGTGTACGATGAACTTATTTTGTCTTTGCTGCAAAGGTGTCACATGATCCCATGGGGGGTGGGCCACTAGGTGGCATGACACTAACATAAAAGCATTCACTCATTCATTCATTCATTCATTCACTCATATAGTAATAGAAACAGTTGGGAGCTGCAGGCTTAAGTTTGAGTTAGTTCAAAAGCTTGAAGAGCAAATTTAGAAGCTTCAGAGTTGAATTGAAAAAATATTGTTGTAGAAAACTGATTGTTTTGACAGAAGACACTGGTCCTGTGTCCTAACCTTAGCTTAGGAAAAGTCATGGATAAACTTTGATATGATTGGCTGAAAGTTTTGAGGTACCATGAGAGACCCCTGCTGGCTATTTGATGAGACAACAACAGGGAAGAACCATGGGATAGACAGGATAGAAGGAGAGACAGACAGACAGACAGACAGACCACACAAGCAAGCAAGCTTATTAGTGAATACACACACACACGTGCGTGCTGAGAGAGTGATACATACATTTCCCCAGCTATCTTACTGTGAATGATAGAATGCTGAAGCACACACACACATACGCGCACACACACTCACTGGCACAAAGGAAATAAAGTCTTCAGCAGCAAGGTGAATCATTTTGCATAAACTGTGCAGGCTTTGATTGGTGTTTATAAAGATCAGCTTCTCAAACATCATGTACTCAGTCGTCCCAGATTTAAAATGAAAGGACGCACTCCTTGCTTTCCCATATAAATTATGCCACTCAAACGAACAGCGAAATGTAGGCGAATCTGAGCCGAAGGCATTACATTTTTTATGTCATGTAATGGCACTGAAATGTGCTGCTTTGAATGTGATGTAGAGCTCAGTCTTTCAGTTTAGCAGAAAAATCTAAACTGATTCAGAATCAAGACTGATGCTATTTTTTTTTTTTAAATTTTCCTACCTTTGAAAATACAGAAGGGGGAACCTAAAATTTTCGACAGAAAAACCCAAAGCTCCACCGATTTTAACGCAGCCTCCCAGTAGGCAGCAGGCAAAAGTTCAAAGAGAAGAAAAACAAACCGTTCACTCAAGAAGTAGATGCTCATCTTCAGTACAAAGTAGCCCTTGTTTAGCGTCTAAAAAACAACAAGCCGCAGCAGCTAAAAATACGATCAGCATCATAAATTATACATGACTTTCACAGATCCTCTGGGTGAGCTGCGTTCACAATCGGCCTCATCACATGTTGTAATTACAGAGGTTACAACACTGGTGATAAACACAGACAAATTAAAACTCGCATTGCCCTCCTCCACCCACAAAGGGATCCAAGCTGCTCGATGACAGAAGAGTCTGTGCTGTGACAAAGCTGTCTGTGAATGAGAGGATTCAGGAATGAAAGTTACACGCTGAGACTCTTCAAAGCGAACTGCATTGGACAAACTGCGGCGCTTTGTTGGAAAAAAAAAAAAAGCCAAAGCCTCTGTAAGAACTAAACTCCTGAGGGTTTACAAACTCGTCAGTGAAGTAAATATGTAGGACAGTGTTGTATTTGCAGAGAGGGGCACTTCCTTAGTGTCAGGGACGAGACACATCCAAGCAATAACAGCGACTCTGAGAGACTGACTCTAAACTCCATCGATAAGGCCTGAACAGCAGAAGTTCGTTTTTTTCACATTCAGCCTCATGATAAGGATGTTTATGATCATGCAAGATGTTCTACAGCTTTATTACGCCAGACAGTGCGGTCATGTGGGCTAGCTGACAACAACGTAGATGCATGTGCACTCAGACAATCCATCAAAAAATATAATAAACGTTTGTTTAGAAGACGTGAAACTCTCCCTCTTTTCAGTGGTTTCCTCTAAAGTACTGACATCAAAACACAAAGCTAAACACAGATATATAACCTGGAAGCCCAGAAACCCAGCTGTTTGCTTGAGCCGCTTTTGGGTTATGTATCTGTGTTTGTCTTTGTGTTTTATGTCGGTACATGAGAGGACACCACTAAACGTTTGGCAAGTTTCACGTCAGGCGTTTATTGTATTTTTTGATGATTGAGTGAAAGGAGAAGTTCTATGCACATCAGGGAGGTGCAAGGCTGTCAGGTTATCATGTAGGAAAGGAGAAGAGTGGCCTGCACACTAACTCCAAGCCACAAAAGTCTTTACTGGACGACATTTCGATCACAGATCTTCATCAGGTCAAAACTGACTGGCTGACAGCGTGTGACAGTGCAGGCCATTCATCATAATAACCCTATAGAACTTTGTATATGATTGTAAATATCCTTGTTTTAGGCTTAATGTGCAAAAAACCAAACTTCTCCTTTAAGTCACTCAGCTTATTGTGAAAACAGTCTTGGAAATCATCTGTTCATATCTAAATATATGAACTCTATCATACACACCCATGACCTCCTGTATCTAAGAACTCACTACATTTCTCCTCTCTACTTTTATTGACCTCACCTTTCTCACTTTAAAACACCAGGCTAACTAATTGGATTGTTCCATGCTGCATAGCAACACGACTGATCCTTCCCCTCTCTGAACTCTTGCGCAACAGTCAGCACAATGTCCTGACCGATAACAGCATAAGAAGCTGAACACTGCTGCTGAAAATGACCTTGCGTCCTGGTCCTCCCCATAACCTGCTTGTAACATTTGGAAGACAACCGCATCAGGAAGAAGATAGTCAAAATTAAAGTGTTACACAAATCAAACAAGCCCACTGCGACTCGTATTTATAAACAGATCGAGGCGATCATCCTAATACAGCAGAAGCTGTTTATGGAGGATCACGTCTGTCTGAGTCAGTCTGATCACTATAAACAGATGATTATTGATGGTAGATTAGGATAAAATGGAAATTTTAACATTTATTGTTTAGTATCCATTATAATGGAACAAACAGCTTCGCTATGTACTGATTTATTAATGGTTTTAAAATACAGGATGACTTCCCTCACTAACAGGACAGGAGGCATCACATGACAAGGCACCATCAGTCCACTGGATGAGGATGTTTCAGCTATAAGGTCCAGAAATGAGTCCACTTGAATAAAAAACAAAACACTGAAAAAAAGCTGAGTTAAAAAGTTGATTTCCCAGCATGCTCCTCCAGTGAAAGCACATTTTACTGCCAACTTTCTACTGTTTTTGCACAGTGGCAGTATTGCGTTGAGGAAAAAAACAAAACAAAACAGGTTGACCATATAAGAATTCAGCCAAAAGTACAAATGCTGCCCATTGCTATTCTCAGCACTGTCAGCATCACCGTCAGCATCCGAGATCACTTCGAGCATGTTGGCTAGCTGCTGTAGTGCCATGCATAATACATCAGTGTGGCTTTTCTCAGAATAAATGACATTGCTGAAGAAATCGCTTATGGAGGGCAACACCAAAGAGGTGCGACTGCCTGCAGCTTCTGCCCTGAGCCATGACCAAAGCTCCAGCCCAAGCATGAGAACAGCGGCATCAAACAGCTGAGGTGACTGTAGTTGGGACAGCATCATGCAAGTAAGGACGCTGACGAAATGTCAAGAGGCAAAGAGCTGCTCAGGAACACTTGCAAACATCAGCTTTGCCTCTGCAGCAGTTTTTGAACCAAAGTTCTTATTATATCTTTGAAACACAGAAGAGATGGTGGGCCGGTCTTGTTGTTTATCTCCCATCACAAATCTAATTTTTGCTCCAGTTCTGGTTGTTCCTATCTGATGTTCTGATACTTCTGTGGCCTGACAGTGCTGGCATGTTACACAATTCAGGATCGCGTCAATCAAAATCATCTTACATCACAAACATACTGTAGCAGATGATTTCTTATGATGAGTGTTCCCAGGTTATCAATCCGTCGGAGTCACACTTGCCCTTTCAACCATCATTAAGTAGCAAAAGCAGTGGTTACGTATTTCTAGTGCCTGACAGACCACGACAAGAAAGACAAAGAATGATTTCCAGCCTCTCTGATTCTTACTCCCAGGTCAAAGCTTCATCTAAACATTACATAACATAACTAAAATGATGCATTAAGCTGCATGCCCACTTTGACTCGGCTTCTTTTTGACTTCTTTTCATCATTATCTCCAGCAGAACAGGACATGTTGTTGTGTTCCCAGCAGTACTGATACATTTATAGCAGTTTGTGCAAAATGATCCTGAGCTGCAGATGGGTTCAAATTGTTACAAAGTGAGCACCCAAAGCCTCGACCAGCATCTGTTCGGCTCAGTGAGTTAAAAATGAAAACTGATGGCAAGAAACTTATCCAGCTTCTGACTATGGAAGGGCCCAAATGGTCTGTGTGAGGCTATTGTTGTGACATATGTGCATTCTAAATACTGGGTGCAATTCCACTAAAGAGAATGAAAAAATGATGCCAGCTCTGCCCTGGAGTGTATGCGGTGTGGCCGCATTCTCTATCTTTCTGTCTTGCAGTGCTATAAATAGTGGAGAGTGCTACTGTCTCTCATATTTCATGTGTCACTGGCTCCCACAGTCACTGGTGAAGAATGTTCACTGCGTACAAACATAAAGCCTCTTCTTGCCTCCTTCTGCACTTGTCTTAGAATAATAATCTCTCCTCTCCTCTCCTCTCCTCCCGATGCTTTAACCTCAGACTTCAGGCCCGAGCCTCGTGTTTCAAGTGGCACATGTAAGGCAATTAAAAAGAAAAAGAGCAAGACGTTTCTTAAGTTTTATGAAAGAATAAAACAGTGACTTCATATATGTAATATATTTACACAGTTTCATTTCAATGTTAAAAAAAAAATGCTAATTCAGTATTGTACAGCACTGACATGAAAACCCAATGCTTCCTGCCATATTCAGGTCTGTGATGTGGAGGTTTGTATATATGTCTGTCAAATTACTGCAAAATCTAACATTAGTTGTTTTGTGGTCTAAAAATATTGTACTCTTTACACAAGTGGTGACAACTGACTGGAGAAGAAGCTGGCTCATTAGAAGTGCAATAATCAGTAATCAGGTTTTGGAAGCACAAAAAAACAGCAAAGAATAATTTATAGCAATGCCAAATGAATTCTTTCTTTGGTAAATGTTTTTGAAGGTGAGAAGCAAAAAACAAGTAATTTGTATTAAATAATTTTCTTATGCAGTTTAAAAGTTACATCAATAATAATAATAATAATAATAATAATAATAATAATAATAATAATAATAATAATAATATAATTAGGTAATTAATAGTTAATA
>JAQLOL010000010.1:15213379-15228046 GCA_029783665.1 Naso thynnoides
CTCACCTGAGCTGTCAGCACTGACGTACGCCTCAGCAGACTGTTTCAGGGACTGGAACAAAGCCTCATAATTTTCAAAGAAATGTTGCTTCTCCACGAATGCCTAAACAAACCCAGAATCAAACAAGAAAATGTTATCATGTGCGGCTTGACAATGTTGAGAGTAACATTATAACAAGATTTCTATAGACACTCCAAAGCTCAATAAACATTTCAGCTCTAAATAGACTGGATCAAAGCCTGAGCTTACAACATAGTTGAGGAGCATCAGTTCCACCGATTCTTGTCGACCATATTTAATAATCCAGGATTTGAGCTTGGACTCGGCCAGAGTGAGGAAGGCCTGCATGTGGTGTTGGTTCTCCAAGAATTCCATTCTAGCCAAGTGGATGCTGGATGATGTAGAGACAAAGTTCATCCTGAAAAAGCAAAGTTAACAGATGGTTATCAGATGTAAAGCTTGACCCTCACATCCGGCCTCTCCTCTGAAATAAACAATGTGAAATCATGTCAAGTGAGGTAGTTAATTTAATTCAAATACTGGTATTTGTCAAACATTTTAATTGTTTCACCTGAATAATCTATCTGAAAAAGTTAATCTGTGTGTGTATTTTTTCCTCTACATTTTCAGGCTTGTCTTTATCACCTCTCAGCCATGTCTTGGAGCTGGTCCGGTGGAACAGGGACTCCATCAACACCTCTGTCTCTATGGATCCTCTGAAAGACCTGCTGGTGACTTTCCAGGCTTCTCAACACATCCTGCACAGTGTAAATACATACAGCACATAAACACAGATTGACAAACAAAGGCATTATATTTTTTCATAAAAATAGTTAGAACAATCCCAAATTTTACACAATTTAAAGAATCTGCACCGTGCTAACCTTGTGCTGCTCCAAGGCTCTGTGGACAGTCCTCGCTGTCACGTCATGTGCCTGCTGGATGTTAATCTCTTGTCGCAGGGCTTCTTCTGCCTCATGCAGCCACGCCCCCACCATATCCAGAGGAGCTGGCAGGGACCTGTCCAGCTGCAGATGCCAGTCCAGGAGCTACAATACCAAAAACGTATTATAAAAAGAACTCAAAGAGAAAAATATAATGGGCAGTAAAAATATACAGGGCAGTGTTTGTCCAGCTCACTGACTTAAAAGCTTAAAAGAAATACTGAATTGGCTGCAGATAAAATACAAAATTACATACCAAAAGACATCCAAGTTTCAAATCTCGCTAAAAAACCTATTAGGGGGTTGAGGGGGAAATCTGATTCTCTTACCCTATTCGTGGCCCTTTCCCAGGCCTGTTTGACCAGAGCCTGATCCACAGTCAGGATCCCATCCTTCTGTGTGGACTGCAAAGCTCCCTCCACCTGCTTCCTCCTCATCTCCAACTGGACATGCAGACTCTTAAAGGACTGATGAGGAAGAAGAAGCGAAAAATCATCTCATTTTGAAGCTGTCTAATGCTTGTGAAGGTATGTAAAAGAATATTTAAATCACATCAGAGCAAGTGCTCTCTCAGTGGTTACAACCTTTTCCCATTGGTTTTTGACCCTTGTGAAATCTGTGGCTAATTGCCTCTCAATGCTTCCCCTCTTTCTGTTTCAGATTCTCAGACCTTCCTGAATAATGTGCAGTGAAAATGGGGATATCCCACACGCTGTTGAATATGGAAAGTATCCCGAGGCTTGGTGGAATAAACCAGATTGACTGAAAATATGACGGCTGCTGTCTGATCCCCACAGTGTAATGCCACTGATTAAGCTAATAATAGGAGCGTCTGTGCCCAGTGTGCCCAGTTTAAACTGCGCACACACCCAGACACACACACACACACTAACCTGGTACTGTTGAGCGAGATTGCCCTCAGTCTCCTGGGCCTGAATCGCATCTCTCTCCAGCTGGTCGAGCCACATTTTGAGCTCCCTCAGGCTCTTTCGCTGCTCTCTCTATGAGGCCAGGATGGTGGAGGGGTGATGGCGTTGAACCATGGGTGGAAAGATGGACACGGAAAATTGGGAAGTGCAAAGGGGAAATAAAATCCAAATAAAAGGAGAGGACAAAAGAGTGTATAGGAGAGGGAATGGAAAGAAAAGTGATTAACCAGAGATGTTTGGGATTGATGAAAGGATGGAGGAAGGAAGAGGGTGAAAGAGAGGGCATGTACTGTCAAACATGTGTTCGCCTAATCCTCTGTGTCTCCCTGTAGGACAAAACGTCAAAAACCCACAGCTGCCAAAAACACTCAGCTTAAACAGGGTACTTTGTCTAAGACCCCCTGCTGACATTTCATTGGATTTTAAGTAACCATGACGACAATACTATGCTGCTCAAAAGCTTGTGAGATAGTCTATTCAGTTTTATCACCCACGTTACCTTGTGTAAGGATATTAGACTTTATTCTTCATGACAGACAGTTGAAAAAAAAAGATTACGCTAATTCTCAAGGGAAGCAGACTTTTTATCTGTTTCATTATGCTCTCTAAAACTTTTGAAAATCATTGTATTACCAGCGTTTTAATGGCTATTTTTTTGGATAATACTTTTGTTGTTTTTATGTGAAAACATAATGGCCAATTGATCTTCATTCACTGAACGAGAACATTCAGGATAAACATTAGCGCGTCTGCAAGAACTGTCAACAAAGAACAAAGCAGATGTGAGACACGACAACCAGAAAAAGCCTTATCAGAGTTATAAGACAACAAATAAACACAAAGTTACAAATAAAGCAAGTTGTTAGCGCAGCTTTACAGCACATCAAAGCTCCTGACACTGTTAACCTTAAAAACAGGCAACCTCTATTCACAAGCTTTCCATCAAATACGCCGTATCAATGCATGCTGCCAATGCCAGAGGCTTTCATTGTCATGCTAATGGAACCAGGAGCCATAGCGCTAGGTGGTAACATTAATAAATGGTAATATCGCGTCTTATTATACTGGACTTCCTTTTGTTATCATGGCTCAGAAACCCTGCGGCAGGAATATCACATCAGGTAAGATAAAGAGCCAATTCTTGCGTATGGGCTCTGTTTTGACATGAAAAAACAATGTTTAATCTCACACATACACTGTACTGTGAGCGGTGATACTGTAATCCAATACAAGAGGGGGAGAAAAATCAGCAATAATCAAATTTATATGAAAACCATGAACGTGCATGGCTTCTAATTGCATTGAGCTGTGGAAAATGATGGAAAACCTGCCCCTGGGACCTTTAAGTTACTACGTATGTGACCTACCTCCAGCATTTCCTCTATATCGCGAGGAGCAAGGCCATGCTGTGGGACAGAGGCCAGCATAACAACCACAGGAAAGCAGTCACCAAATAAACACAGCAGAGAGAGAAAGACAAGGAGTGATACAAGAGAGATGTGCAACACGGAAAGACACAAAATAGGCAAGACACCGCCACCTGAGTCACATAACAGGTGCAATAATTATTCCGTTTTAACCTACTTTGAGGAGAAGATAGGTGCTGGGTTGAAAGCATTAAGTATGTGTTAAAATTAAGAAAGCCAATTTCCTGTAATTACTCTGACTTTTACTTTACGTGGCCATGATGGCAGCTAATCCACCTCAAATTTACAGAGGTTAAAGCAAACACCAAATAGTATTTAGAGTGCTCAAGCTGTGCACACGTCACTTCAGCACTAATTAAACAAACACAAAATGCCATTTATATATTCTATATGTGATGGCTGACGTTTGACATACTAACTGTGATGCGTGAAGAGAAAGACAAAACACACAGGATGCAGGATGAGAGAAAACAATGAACAGCGTCTCCATACAGCAATAAATCTGACAGCTGGTTACCTCTTCTTCTTGCTGTCCATCAGAGTTGCTTTGCTTTCGGTCAGGATGATGCTTCAGGAACTGCGCTACGTATGTCATGATGGATTTCTCATCAGGCTTGTCTACGTCGACATCTGAGTGGGGAATCAGAGATCATATCAAGATGAGCCTGGATGATGATACTTTCAATTTCACTCATGAAAATGAAAAATAAGCAGAATCAATAGTAACGCATTTGGCAGGCATTTATTCAAAAACTGGCACCTTAAATGAAAACAACCTTTGGCGCTTCAGATCAACATCCAAGTTTTGTTTGAAGGTTCCGCCATTGCTGAATCCATGGCCTAATGGACCTTAATTATACTGATGTCAAGCTTGATTTGTCAGGGTTCATTGTGAAGGGCAGGCGTGAAGGGGCACAGATGGTGTTTGGTAGTGAATATTTGATACTTTGATGGATGCCGACAAATGTATTTCAGAATTCAGAAAAAAAGTAAAAAACAAAACAGCTCCATATAATGATAAGGAGCTATTACTATTATTTAAGTGAGCGACACAAAGGTCCCACTGTTTTTAAATGACTGTAGAATTTATTTGATATGTTGCAAACAGACCCGTTCAGTCTTCATTAACTTAATGACACAGTCTCTACAAAATTCTATAGAAAATGTCTTTTACCTTCCGGGTCAAGAAGTTGTGGGATGCCCAACTCTGTTTCAGCCAATGAGAAGGCTTCCTGCAGATTTTCTCGGTTAGGTCTCCTCCATACACGCTCCATGTCGACAAGATTTGGCCGAAAGGCATGAATAACTGCGAAGAATGCCAACCCTGTGCGCCAACTGGAGCCAAAGTCCTTTACCTCAATTCCCAGACGTCTAGAAAGAATAGAGCATTACAGTGTTTCCCACGATAACGGGATAATTTAACAGTTTAGCTTTGATCACGTGATCGAAAGCCAGCGTGTGGTTCATGATCACACAGATTTGGCCTGTCAAGATGACTGCCAGCAGCATTGCTGAAGTGTAATCGTCAACTAAGCTTCAGCTGGGCTAGTCTTCTCCTTAAATGATGAGTGCTGATCTGAATGTAATCTCTAACAAAAAGACACAGTGCTATTTCTGTCTGTGTTAGACCTTGACTGAAGTACAGTCTGATGCGTTGAACAATAGATACTTTAGTATACGACATTTTCAGCTAGCCTACTTACAGCTGTCAAAAGCTGTTTACATGATGACACTGGTAGCACTCCAGATCTCTGATAAAATAGAAAAAGGAAACAACAGGGTTTTTTTTGTATCCTGTTATCACTTTCTCGTCATAACGAAATTATTTTTTAATGATCTCGCAATAACAGAACAAAAAAAAAGATAGTGGCGACCATGGCCGCTCTCAGCTTCCATAGATAATGGCTCATTTTTAATGTTTTGTTTTTAAGAGAAGATTTCAGTTTTAAGGGAGGCTACATACTTGGTTGCTGTGTGCTGGACCCATCTGAGTAGAGCCTTTCTGGCTCCGCCCTGCAGAGGTGGGAGGGGTTTTCTTTTGACAGGTGGGCTGGTGGTCTCAGTGCTGCTGGTGGAGCTGTCCAGTGAAGATGTGCTGCTGGACAGCGCCTGGAGGGCTGGTAGGCTACTGGTCAATTCCTCAATCTGAACAGGAAAAAGGAAATACATACTAAGGGAATTACAAATATTAACAAAAGAATATTTTTTGGTTTTTATTTGTAAGCCTTAAATGTTGCTACATGTTGCCCGGAAATACTGTGTTATTCAAACATTTTGAGCCTTGATGAAATCATCCATGTGTGAAGAAAGAATCTTCACACATATGCAAATACATGTAAGACTTTGACAACCACCACAAAATGTTTTGTCAGACTTCAGCTGAGCCAGCTGGTCAGTTGTTGAAGATTTGTTGCTAAGCGCGCACAATCTACTTACTTTCTCCTCTCTACTGTCGGCTGCTCACAACTCAAAAAAACCAATAAAGATGACTTGGAAATCAAACACAACAATGTGTAAGTCCATGAATAAGTACATTCCCCAAAGTTGTGCATTTCCTGTATTTAATAATCTTATGTTTGCTGGAATAGCAGGCACCGGCATGTGCAGATGTTGCTAAGAGACGGTGGTATTGTGATTAAGTTCTTCTTGATCTGTGCATGTCTGAAGTGCCTGAGGTAGCAACTGTTCATTTCCAGTCAGGAGGCTGTAAGATTGATTCTCCCATCTTAAATTCTTCTATGGTTCAAAGTGGTTTGCTGTTTTCTGGCTTAAAAAAAAAAAAAAAAATTAAGCCTAATTAGCGCTGCCTTTTTGCGACACTAAACTGATCCAGGCTTTGCATTTCTGATATTGGATTTAATACAACTTTAAGGATGTGTCACTAATATGCAGGACCATAGAGATTTTGCACTAGTTAGTGTTGATTTGATCAAATCATTGACCGAGATTAGTTAGCATCAATTTACTTCTCCTTGTCCTCCTCTTAATTTAAATATTCAACATCCTGGAATCACAGACTGCATTAAACTAGTTGCTACTCTTGTGGTGCATATGTAAATAAACTAAAGGCAATTTTACCTGGAAGTAGAGAATGATGGTCCAGATCAACCCCAATACAATTGACGGTCGTCCATCAACAATGTCTGTGGAGTTGATGTTCACAAGCTTGATCTGTGTTAAAACAAAATATTTAATACTTTAATATCATAAGAGAATCAAATCATTCCCGGGTTTAATTAATTCCAATTTCTCTGCTTAGACTTCACTGTAATCTCATTTCTGTGGATTAAGTGTGCACAGCTCCCTTTGATCTTGTAATTCTGTCTTGTACAAATATTCATACAAAGTGAACAATATACAGTATGAGCTTAATCCTCAGCAATACAGGATGCAGATAGTCCTGACCACATCGTCAAATAAGGGCAGTAATGTTATGAATACTGACCGGAGATCCTCTGTAGGCAGACTGGAGGGCAGATATGAAAAAAAAGAAGAAAAAAAGAAAGCAGTTAGAGGCATACTTGATTGAAAGGAGGACGCCTCATTGACTGTGAGACAGCAGATACTGTGGCATCTCTGAGGTGAGATAACTTGAGTGGTCCGCTGAGAGGCGAGATCTATCGCACTACACAGACAACAGGGATTATATCCAGCAGAGATGGACAGAAAGCGAGAGAGGCAAAGAGAAGAGCAAGAAAAGGGAGAAGTGGAGGGCTGCATATATGATATGATGAAGTATTCTGTATTATCACGCAGTGGGTTATATTACTGAGGCACTGCAGCACAACAGGTCATCATATGGTAATATACAAGCCACTCCATATAGGTGAACAAGCATGGAAGAAGAGATTGGAGGCAGGCGAGGGCAACATGGGAAAGCGTTGGATAGTGGCTGATAAGAATACATGCAATACACAGATTCATATTAGAAACACAGCAGGTCATCCTGGCTACTCATCACAGCAGTGTAAAGCTGGAATACTTAATAGAATGTTTTGAGTTATGATAACACACACAAGCAAAAAGGTGACCATATAGTAGTAGATGAATTTGTACCAACAGTATTTATAGTAGGTACAGTAAACGGTATGTTGACTTTATTCAAAATATTTGCTGATGGTTTTGTCAGTTGTTCAGGTTGTTATTAAAGCTGGAATGTTAAGATTTTGCTATCATCTCAAAAGTGAGGATGTGTTGCTTTTCTTTGTTTCATATAAAGTGAACATATTTAGGTTTCGAGGTCATTAGTGGGACGATCTCACATTAGGCTCTGAGGTATTTTTACTTTGATGGAGATTATTTAAAATTTTTGGCATTATATAAGCTAAAGAAATCAACTACAGCGTAACAGCATATTAGGGCCACTGTAGGAAACGACAACAACAAAAAGACAAATGTCTAAGTTTTAAACTGAGAATTTTCTAATTTAAAGTCATACATTTGTGACTTTTAAACTCATATATTTGAAAGTTTTAAACATGCAAATTTGTGACTTTATAATGTCAAAAATTTGGGGTTTTTTTGCTTAGAAATTTGTGACTATAAACTTGAATTTTTAAGTTTTAAACTCAGAAATTTAACCCGCCTTCAAGCTTGCCCTTTTTTTAAACTTACATGGCCCTAATATGCTGTTGTAAATCAACAGCGTCGTCGGTAAAGACAATAAATGTTAATTATAGATCTGGCTGACATTGTATCTATCAGAAAGTTCTTGTTAAATACATTTATATATTACAAGAATTCAGTGGCTTGCAGATACATTTGATGAAATGATCAACATCATAATGCAAATGAACACTTAACATTTTCTGATAGACAGAAGAGAGAAAGATGTACCAGAAATAAAGCGACTGAGTCTCAAAAGCAAAAGGTAAATACAGACTAGACATACATAAGCTTCACACACACAGCATATTTACATTTAATTTTCTACACACAAAGATTTATGTAGACACACTCACACACACACTCACACACACACACATATACAACAGAGTGCCCACTGACGTCTCGTCTCCAGACTGCAGATTACTGGAGCAGGATTTATGGTTTTAACCCTGTCACACTCTAGGAAGACAAATCAATGTCCCTGCAGACACCAGCTCATACTTATGGCTTTATTTATGTATATCTCAGGACGAGCTCGATGAAGCTTTAGAAATATTTTTCTAATCTCACAGAGGGGCAGTGGATGCAGTTACATGATAAAATCCAAAATTATTTGGAACATTGTAAGTAATTTTTAAAAATCAAGATGGGAACCAAACTATGTTGTTTTTTTTGTCCCAAGTACTGATGAGTACTAATATTAAAAAGCAAAAGAGGTGTGGAGGCCAGCAAGTACGTTAGCTCAGCTGAAATAAGAGAATTGGTAAAATATTTATCCAATTACACATCTTTTCTTGTTTGTGTGAGGCAGCAAAACAAATGAAAGAATGAAACAGAACTCAGAAAATGTTAAAAATAAAAAAGAACAACAAAAATCATTAGTTTTTCAGATTTCTTTTGTTGATTTATTATCGTCTTTGCAGACATGCAGAAACAGAGAACACTGACTTTGAGCTAAGTGAGGGATGTGGGAGGGCGGAGCAAGTAAGAGGCAGGGACGAAGGGGAAACAGGTCACACAAGGTCGAGATTCAATGTTTGTACCCTCGAGGCATCAGCTGAGCAGGGAGGACAGTGGGGGGGTAAAACAGAGAAGGAAAAAAAAATCACACAAAGGAAGGTGCTGAACTCTTACCTTCCTACCCTCGAGGAAGTTTAGAGCTGTACCGATGTTGGCGACCCAGTGGATCCTCTTTAGCTTCTTGCCCTGCTCACATGGCTGGAAGGAATAAGGTAAACAATGGAGACGGAGAGAAAGAAAGAGATACAGTAAACAAAGGTAAACAGTTGGCCTAAGACTGAGAAGAAATAAGCTGTTCGGTTACAGTACACAGACACTCTCAGCAAACACGAATACTGTTAAAGGAACAAATGAGAAAATCCAGAATAAAGTGAGACAGAAAAGCCAATCAGAGCTGAGTTTGACTACAAACAGCTGGATCGATAAGACATAGATGGCTTAGACCTTAGGCAATATAGGCTAAGCAAAATCCTCGAGATGTGTGTTTGTGTGTGTGTGTGTGTGTGTGAACTATGATCTGTCCTTGTTATTCAGGGCTTCTCTATTCCATTCAGACATCCTAATAAAAGCTGATCAATGAGCATTTCCAATCGGGGCTTACTTCGCATACATTGCATTAAGTCTGACATTCTTTTTAAATTTGTCAAAAAAAAAATAGCAGCAACCCTGATGGTTATTATATAAAAATACAATTAAAAATGACAGAATATGTCTGCGATTTGCTAAGTTGTAGACTTAATAAATCAGCTCAAGTCAAAATTTAATCCAGAGAGATCAGAGGATATGAAGTGTTTGAAGTCTGCAGCCAAATCACATGCTGCACAAATGACCATGAGACTCACCAGTTTTTGTCCAGAGAGGATTTCTAGCAGGGCAAGCAGCATCACACCATCCTTGATATCCTCAAACAGGTCTGTCACTGCCAGAGGCGGGACACGCTTGGGGAGAAAACAAGTGCACTTTTGAGTCTTTATTGCAAACATGTTTATGACTTCAGTCTTTTTAAGCAATGTGTTCAAGCAAGGACACAAAAAATGTCAGTACCTGGTGGAATGTTACAGTTTTGGCTTTTGATCTAATGAGAAACTTTGCTTTCAAGGTGAGTGAAACAACTCAAAAATGCCCAAATTTTTGAGAAACAATTCAAATGTTGTGCAGAGGGATTTCTAAATTGGTACCTGTTGCCCAAGCATGATTAGTTGCATAAACTACCTGTTTACATAATGTTGCATGCCATAAACTCACACAATGGTCCAAGCCATAAACTCATGTTGCATGCCATAAACTCACACAAAGCTTTCTTAGTTTTCTTGGAACACTAAACCTGGGGTTTATAGTCTTAAAAGCTCTTACAATGTACATGAAACAATGAGGCAAGAGGCATTTTTTCTTCTGAACATTATCTGACTCTAAGAGGCACAGCGAATAAATAAACCAAAATACAATAAATTTGCACTGTAAGACGTTAATTTTAACTTGCGAAACATGGATAAAGGAAATCCTTGCTTTAAAAAAAAAAAAAATTACTTGAAGCCCAAAAGGAGTTTGGCTGTGCCAAGCATTACTGACAGCCAGAGTCAGCTATAAGCAGAGGCTCAGCAGGCCCTGAATGGGGTCTTCAAATCCTAAAATATGCTGATGATTTCAAACTGTATCCCTCTCATTGACTTCCTTCCTGACCTGACACATACTTGTAGACTTGGGGAAATCCACATATCTCTGTTTCTTGCCGGCGCCACATCAAGGATTTCTCTTAAAGCACAGTCACATGCTGGGGCTAAGGAGAGGTTTAGAGAGGGGAAAGCATTCAGACGAGTGAGCCATTCACAGGGAGATTAGCAGCAAACGGAGTGACGGAGAAAGAGAGACGCGTCGAGAGGCGGAAGAGCAGATGTGTGCACGAGTGTGTCAATGTTAGCACGTGCGAATGGAGTGTGCGTGTAGGGTGTGAGAGAGAAAAACATACAACCCCCAACATCCTGAATACGCAAGAGGGGTATAATTGAGTAGAGAGATTGGCAGCGAAAAAAACGATAGAAGAGAAGAAGAGAGAAGGGACACTAACCTTACGTCTTTCAAAATTAATTAGCAAATACAGTAGCTCTTCAGGCTAATTCCTCTTCTGATGTCATTTCATGGCTTTGGATAAAGAATATACAGACAGCACTTGTGCCCCTATCATAAAGTGACAGGAGAAACACTTACAAAGAGCCCTTCAAAGGCATAAATTATACCATGAGCTAATTGAAGCTAAATTTACCTATTTGTTCATTATAATCCTAAAGTTAATGAGGAAATTTCTGACTAATTACAAAATAAGAAAGTCATATCCATTTCCCCTGCTCAGCTGCATGAGCTAAAAAAAATAAATCAAGAGCTTAATGAGCTAATTACATATGAGTGTCTGGGCCATAATTGATTGTGAGCAGAGGAGTTTCAGAATGTGTGTCTGTCTACGCTCTCATGTTATTCCCCTGGTACACTTGACTTGGTGGATTCCGAAAGATCAACAGCATGAAAGACACTGGGAGGGGCAGAAACAAACGGAAGCTGAAGGGTTTCATTTTGAACTGCAGTACATTCAGTTTAGTGGAACAAATGACACCAGATGCCCACTGTTCAAAGCTTTCAAAGGTTAAGTTCTTTGCAAGCTTCTGAAAGGACACATATTTGTGTAAAAACAACTAACTTTTTAAAAAATCACAGTAAGTTACAATATATTTGGGCAAGATTGCACATAAACTTATGGCACAGGGTGAATGTCTTTAAAATGCTTTTGGCTGCTAGGAGACAACCCTATCACACTGAATAGAACAACTGGAGCGCAAGTGCCAATAAACATAACTGGATTGACAAAATTTGGCTTTGTCTTAAGACTAAAATATGAACAATATGTTGGGGATATATACTGGGGAAAAATGTAATGTTATGTGTCTATTAGACACATAACATTACATTACCTCTCACCATTATTTTTGCTGCTAATGGCATCCTATTTTGCTGAAAATATTAAATAAACTTGAAAAAAATCATAGCCAGAACTTTCCAGGATAATTGCCTAAACCACTGTATTGTCTGTTTTGGTTTAATTTCTTACTTTTATTCAGGAGGCCAAAATGACAAGTGTACAGCATTGCTAGTGGCTCTGTGAGGCTGCTGGCACTATACTGCTTCATGCTAAATACCTAATTATGCTAATAATGTTAATACACTAAAGTCTAGCAGGTTTAAATTTTACTATATTCAGCATCTTAGTTTTATTTTTGAGCTAACTAACATCTGCTAAATAGCTTTCAACAACAAATGCTGTGGAGCTGAAGATGATTGAAATGTTATACATTTTGGGGAGTATTAAGTCATAAACCCAAGTATTAGATAGAATCATATTCAAACTAGAAGGTAGATGAGAGGTCAGAGTCGACAAAGTTATTGTAACATATCACAATTGCAACTTAAATGTCCAATCTATCTAACAGGAATGAAAATTCATCATTCAGAAACAATAAATACCTGTACCAAACTTTGTGCCAATCCATCTTCTATATGGTCATACTTTTCATTGGATAAGGGCAAAGAGCTGGTGGGGCTACAGGACAAGTTAAAGGAAAGTCTAAGTAAGGTCTAAGGATTCATCCTCGGAGAACCACGACTGTCTCCTGTAAATGTCATAGCAATCCATGTAATAGCTGACAAACCACATTACAATCAAAGACAAATCTAAGAAATTGATATTGACTGTACTCATCGATATTAAAAGAAAGACCCTAAGAAGCAACAGGCATATTTGCAGGTTAAAAAAGTTAAAAAAAAAAAAAAAAAACACACTAAAAACATCGTTGTGACTAGGTTAGGAAAGGCACATACCATGCGTCACATTGTTTATTTATTTATTTATTTAGTTAGTTAGTTAGTTAGTTAGTTAGTTAGTTAGTGTATTTGATGGGGACAATGCAGGTCAACATGGTACCACACCCACTCATACAAACAAGTGGATAAGACAGATGTTCTGCATATAGAGATTATAGCTTTTGCTAGTTTCAAACTCCTGTCCTAGTAAGGCTTTTGATGAAAAAAGAAAGAAAAAAGAAAAAAGAAAAAAGAAAGAGAAAAGAAGGTTTGAATTTAGTGTGCATAGTGTATGTCATCCATTCAAGACCCCTCTTCTCTCACTAAGGAAAGAAGGGGGAGGTTGGGTACCGGGAGCTTCGCTTTACTCCTGCTGTAATCTCTGAGAACACTTGGTTCACTGATTACTGTACCAAAGCTGTTTGCATGGAAAATGCCTGTGCGGCGATGAGACCTCCACGGCTCAAACTGGCCACTTCGTAATTAAGCTTTAACCTTCTCAGAAAGGATTTGTCAAAATGGAAACTTGGGATTCGCTCCCTAAATTCTCCCCCCTTGTCACTCCACCGAAGTACACGGCTCAAATTTGAAGCCTGATATTTGCGTGAGAATCAAAAATATACCAATACGAACAAAATTCACAGACAACAATATCCATTAACAACAGCAGGGTCAAAAAAATATCACCTCCTATTTAGATGAAAGAAACCACCTGCAAAAAATATTGCCCTGCTGCTCTCTCACAGATATAACTGGTGACTTAATCTGGTGAACTACTCCTAGTAATGACAGTCATTAATCTTCTGTATAAATTACTGGCTCCAATACATCCCCTCATAGAAACTCTTTGTCAGAGCTCATAAGACTTCTTTTGTTGTACCTGTGGAGTGGAAAAGTAATGGGGAGGGGAGAGATAGCAAAAGGAAGCCCTCATGGCGTGTCTCAACTCACCTAACGATTAATCACATACCTTTAGGCGCTGAATTAAAGACCTGTGATAACTGGAGTGGCCTAATCATCTGCACAGCCAAGGGCATGATCTATCCTTCTGAGAGCAAAGCTAAACCAACTGTTAAAGCTTCTTCCTCTCTTTATCCGTCTGTCTGTTTCCCTCACATATATTTGCCAAATGTGTTTCCTAAATGTCTCTTTGTAGAGCATTAAGAGATGAGAGACATCCATTTAATCTCTACTACAGGATAACATCTTCAAGAAATCCACCTCGTTTTTACAACAGATCGTCTGCACCAGCAGGATTGACTTTTACCCCTTACTCAAGTACCCCTACAAAGGCCTACGAACATTAACCGAGCTGCTATGACGACCAAGACATTTCTGAGGACAAATATAGGCCAATCAGTGTCACCATGGCAACATCAGGCGTCAGGTGAAAGGGTAAGCAGTTTCATGATGGGTGAGGACGAGAGCAACTAATTTGATCAGCTAGGTAGAGAGAGAAGCGTCTCCCTAAGCGGAACTGTGATAGTATCGTTAATCTATTGATTAGCTGAAATGGTTCATTTCGAGTGGATTTAAATAACATAAAATGAAATTTCCAGGATTTTTGTGACGTTTATTGGTGTTTTTATTGCTTTTGGCCTCAGTATCAGACACTATGTTGCTGCACCTTGAAGACCCACTTTGTAGAAGTAGCTGATTTCAGTATCTGACAAACTGGAAACCATAACTTTTCAAATACTGACACTTTGGGTAAGGGATGGGCCTGAACTAAAAGCCCACAGCGTCAAAATTTGATGAGTTGGGAATCTTATGAATAGGATTTTTAAAGCTGGGGTTGGTAATTCTGGAAAACTAGCAAGATTTGAAAAGTAACATCTCCTCAGGACTCCATATCAACTCGCCCTCTCTTCTCAGAGTTCATTCAATAACCAC
>JAQLOL010000010.1:15238712-15253280 GCA_029783665.1 Naso thynnoides
TTAGTTTTCTGTTGTGTGTCTGTAAATATAAAAAGATTTAGCGTGTGTGTGTGTGTGTGTGTGTGTGTGTGTGTGTGTGTGTGTGTGTGTGTGTGCGTGTGCGTGTGTGTGTGCGCCTGTGTGTGCGTGTGCGGGAGTGCAGGAGTGGGTCAGACAGTCTAAGCTCTTTATCCAGGTTCAGTGGCCCGCCGCACATTACAGTGACGAGTAAAGTAAAAGGACTGGCGTCAGCACGCTAAATAAATCACTGTGGTCCAGAGCAGTAAATTCAGTTATAAGTCTCGTCTTTGCTGTGAAATAAAACACTGACTGGAACGGCGCCAGAATCATCTACAAAATCCTGTCGCACACAACCACTTGAGTGTATTTATGCTTATCCAGCTGGAGCATTTTTCTGTCTTCCGGAGAGTGAATCCAAACCAATTCCTTTGGCAGATGCATGCCTTTCATTTCACTCTGACTACAACCACCTGCCCAGTTGGTAGCACATTCTGTAAGGGCATTATTCGTTTCCTTCAAATTTCCTAAACATCACCTGAATGCGGCAATTTTCTCACTGAGCATTGTTGAATTATTAACAGCAGGAAAAAGGAGTTTGTTATGTCAGGTGGTGGGTTGTGTTTGTGTCTGAAGCAGAAAGCCTCAGAGTGAAAAAGGGTCCAAGGGGACAGATGTCAGTGTGCAACACAACAGGAAGTAATATTTCATGGATACAGCAGTTGCTTTGCTTTGCTTCTGTTGACGATAAATGAAAAGGGATGATGGAACCCCACCATCCCTGGATCCTGGAGGAGTAAACAAAGACACTACATAAGTAAGCAGCTGAGAAAGTGCCCAATTTTGCATAGATATGTACAAAATCTGTTGGTTTTTATAAACAGAATAATAGAAAAGTCTGTCAGAAAAGCTCATGTGTACTTTAAGAATGCTCTTTTCTGTGAAAAGACATATAATTTGAAAATTCCTGCTGCTGTGATAAACCCAACCCATTTGGTGCCTCGAGCAGATTAAAATAAAAACTTGGAATTGCTTATTTCACTTCTCACATGCAGAAATCGCAGCATTAGCTGGTCAGCCGACCTTTCAGAGGTCAGGGCAACACAATGTGACCTCTATTTAAAAACCGCCAAGTGCTAAATGGACCGCCAGAGGCAGAATTTTCCCCTACCCAATTACATTGTGACAGTTGAAAAAAGGGACTGAGGTGTCTGTGGGTGAAAGATAAGAGCATGTATGAGACAAAAAGTATTTTAGACAGAGGCTGAATGTGTCTTGGGGTCACAAGCTCAGGTGTCAGGACTTTATCTGCTGTGACATTGTTCTATACATCCATCAAAACTATCTGACGCCTCAATCTGACAGACAGATTCAGAGATGTTATAGAAATGCTAAAGGAACAGTATCATGGCATCAGTGTGATCTAAAGCTCTACAGTCAATGTAACGGTCCACAGTGGCGCAACGGTGCCTTGTATTGACTGTGCAAATACTGAGTTTCTAAAATCTGTAGCCTTTCTACTGTCAGTTCCATTAAATGGGGCTTTTGAAAAAACACTTTTTTGCAATCATCTGTCTTGTAAAGTGCAGCTAAATCAACTGACATCAAACTTGGCAGAAACAATAACACAGAAATTCCAAAAGAAGGTGTTATTTTTTTGGAGAAGTTTGGTTTTGGCACATATTTATGATCATATACAATGTCTACAGCATTATTATGACAAATGATTTTCAGCCAGCGGTGATGGCAGCAAGGCACTCCAGTTCTCAGGACTGCACCATTTGTCATAATAATGCTTTGGAACATCGTATATGATCACAAATATCCTTATTATAAAGCTTCATGTGCAAAAAAAAAGAACTTCTCCTTTAAGCAACACTATCAATGCACATTCACACGTCGCATAAAACAGCAATTTTAGTAAAACCAGGTCATATTTTATGGAGAAAATGTCCTCTGGTGTCCTACGACTGCTCTGCCTCAACTCTGTGATTCAAGGAGGTTCCTGAAAGCAACATAAAGGCTCCCTGCAGACCAAAGCAGCGGCTACAGCACCGGGTCGTCGCTGGTGACAACTCCACTAACATAAAACGCTGCAGACAGGCAAAGCAGTCATAGGACATCAGAGGGAAAACCAGTGGACATTTTCTCCATAAAATATGACCCGGTTTTTCAAAAATCACTGTTTTATGCGACGTATGGACGTGCATCGTTGAGTTTCATTTCTCGAAGCCACAGATCGCGGTCAAAGTTACAAAGTGTTGCTTTTAGAGAAAAAATGCATAAAATACCATAGTTTTGGCAATTTCTGTTCTCTTGGGTTGAACTAATGATGAAAAAGGCACTTTTTACATTTGACACTTTCTTTGGACTACACTCTGACCTTAATGAAGGTGTGCTGTTTTAAAGAGGGTGAAGAGTAGATAAAGGCCGACCTAGCCTCTTTATTGTATAGGTGGGACCCCTGTGACTGAGCCACTTGATATGCCACTCAAACCCTCACTGACTGTCACGTTCAAAGAGATTACAATCTGACCTGCAATAGAAACTGTCACTGAGAAACTAGCATGGAGTTAACATAAACACCTCTTAGTATGCTCACACACACACACACCCACACACCATGCACATACCATTTTATCAAACATAATGTTCTGTTATAGAAGCAGAAGCTGAACCAGACATGGCCAATAAGCCCACAGGGTAAAAAAAGCCTGTGCTGGCTGTCATGCAACTGCCACTATGGCAACGAGTCATAAACACAATCTGGAAAAGACAAGGAGAAGAAGCAGCAAAATAAACAACAGCTCTGTTCCACACTGGACCTTCTGCCACAGTTCTGAGGATACAACAGAGTTATAGCCTCATGTTATTGATCTGGTGGCCTTGAAGACTCATTCTGTGTCTGTTTAATCACTCATCTAAACTGCTGACTCCCAGAGGTATGATAAGGGGGGGAAAAAGATGCATCGGGGCTATTTTTAAAAACCAAGCGTTTGTTTCGGTGTCCGGGTGTGAGTGTTGGCATATGTGTGAGAATGAAGCCGTGGCATGCCGAGCTGTAGACGATAAATGGTGGTGTCAGAACTAAACAGGAGGGTGGCATGGCTCAAGGTGACCGTCTGCTTGGGCCTTCCTTGGCTGCGGCCGAACCATAATGTCGCCCCTGGCAACACGATGTCACCCTGGCCCTGTGCCAACCTGAGGATCTGTGCCAGTCCCACTAGCAATCAGGAGCTTATAAACTGGTGTGTGGTCCCCCTGCTTGTCCGGTCTCATTTTCTTGCTTTTCCTGCTGCTTCTCTCATCCTTTTCTCATCCATCCGATTCTCTCACCGTGGCACTCATGTCTTCCAGATGTGCTTACCTCTGTTGTCCTTGCCCTTTAGCCTCATCTTCACCCTACTTCCTGCTCAACATTCTCCTCAGCCAAAATTACTTTAGCAGACGCTAAAAATTGCAGAATTCCCCTGCTGTGCATAAACTGCAAAGCCCAAACTGCTTTAGAGACTCAGTCTGCCTCAGTTTCCTTCTGCATTATCTGATCAGAAGCAAAGGATTACTTGCAGTCTATGCACAGAAAAATCAAGCAGGCGCTCCCAGAACAATGAAACTTTGTAAACTTCTCCGCTTGATGGGCAAGCAGGTGGTGAAACCCAGAGGCGTAGGCGAGAGTGTGTACCTCTGCAGCCCAAGACGGCAAAAACAGGTGAGAAATTGAAATAGGAAAAACAGTGCATCAGTTTTCTCATTAACGAGAGACAACAAACAGGCAAATACCACAGCATATGGATGAGTTCAGGCTGGGAGGTGTTCAAAGCGGCCTCGCCGTTCTCTGCCATATGGTGTCACTAATTGCTGTTTTTTCACTGCGACAGAGAGGTACACCAAAAGAGGCGGTTGAAAGGAGAAAAACACAGACCCAGAACTGGAGCAAAAGTTTTGATTGTTTTGATGTTGCATTGAGCGGTTACTAACAGCTTCCAAATTGAGCCTAAAGGGAGCGTAGTGGATTTTATGGAATCTGGTGATTTGTTGAACGTGCCTAATTCGAGAACATTGTCCCCACGAGAGAAGGAATCAAAATGCTTTACTCTAATCAGGCTTTAAAAGACATGCAAATGGTTTAATTAACTCTCAGGGGTTAAGAAATTAGGTTGAAGACAAGTTTTCCCCCTGAACATGTGGACATAATGCATCAATTTTACAATTTTTTAAACTGCAACCCTGAGAAATGAAAAGCAAGCCACTCTTCACACCAGCGACAGAGATCTCATATTGAGCTGTCATTTGGGACTAAGCTTGTTACTGCCCATAGAAACACTGCATGATACCAAAGACAAGAAACCTATGCTTACTATTTGTTATTTTCCACTTATGCTACGAGCCGTTTTATGTTCAGACTAATGAATACATAAGTGTTCCTCTTTGATTCTGACAAAATGTCTTGATGATATCATCACAGGTTCAGCTTTCCTCTCCCAGGAGATGCATGGCAACCAGAGCACATCAAATAAAATGTCACGTCAAATTAGACTGCATGCTCCCCCCTGTAAAAAAAGCTAATGTAATCACGCACTCAGAGGAGAACACATATAGCACAAAGGATGAATCTAATGCAACTGATGTTTAAGTCACACACAGACTCAAAGTGTATTTCTACTCAAGGCTACAAGCAGGACGTAATTCAATAACCATTACCATGTGACTCTGTGTAAACGTGACTATGCTAAGGTAGGATCATACCCGCAAACCCTCAGTTCATCCATTTGTGGAAATAACCACGGCAACAAGACCTGTCCTATCTAAGGTGCTTACACGGCATAGGACATCAACAACAGAGCGACTGTTTTAAAGGACTGTTTGGTATAATAAGATAAAGGTCTTTTGTGGCCGGTGTAGACACACCCACAACTGCAAAACTCAGTCAGAAAAGTTTATCTGGAACAAGCTGCACGTTGGTCAAAAGTACATTATTAACAGCTCATATCATTAACTGCTTTGTAGCATTAAATGGGAATCCTCAATGTCGCTACAAGCAAAGGACTCCCTCCTGGCTGAATGTCTCTACAGGTATTTACTATTTTAGCACAGATCCTTATGCAGCTTTCCAAAACAGGTATGTCTTCTAGTGGATGTTTTTTTGAGGTGGTGAATTTGATCCTTTTTATAAATAATGAAGCATTTTCACACTAGCACAATGTGACAAATTGTCTCATTCTCACTGAATATGTATTAATGCATCAATCTTTCCTTGCAGCGCTGGCGAGACAGTGAAGGGGAAGCTTCTAAATTTAGATCAATCGGAGTACAATTCAAAGTGTGCACCCACACCTGCACACAGTGATGCAGAGGAGCCACGTGGCTGGTGATGCTGTTCTCAGCTTTCACAGAAACTGCCACCTCAGAAGCCGCACAGGGAGCTGCCATATTGGATCTCAGCTCTGATGTCACCTGACTTCACTGCTACTTGTGTCATCCATCTGATCCTTTCAGTGACGGATGATTTTGCCACAGAGATACAGTGTTTTAACAGTAAAGGCTCATGACACAGCTACAGCACAAAATAAGATGCAACCACATTATCTTCTTCTAGGATGGGAAAAGATTGAATAAATGCTGATATCTGTTATAAATAGTGCATAAAAAGAAAAGTTAGAGCAAATGTGAGGTAAGAAAGATAAGAAAGGCAGAAATGCTCATTTAAATGTGTCAGAAAGGTTACAAAAAAAAGAAAAAAAGAACATCATGATTGTATTTCATGCCAATATTATATTATATGTACAGCAGGCTGAGAATATGACTGTCCATAATAAGGCAGTCCTGCTACTACAGCAGAGTTAAGAGAGAGTAATAGACTTCATCATCTCAGCTTCTCTGGGGATTAGCTTTGCTATTGTCTGCTGCCCTGTCTATTCACACGCACACACACACACACACACACACGCACTGCACTGAGTCTGTGCACATGCAAGCAAAGCATGCACACACACACACACACACAACCAACAGGCAGAAAGCATGTGCACACATAAACACAGACGGTAAATACATACAAGAACAATGCAATTATACACTCTCTCACACACTGGCTCACTTAATCTCATTTGCTCTGGCAGTTTCTTACCCACCGACAACAACAACAAAACAAAAGATAAAATTCATGCCACTAAGTGTGCCAAACTGCACGGTTCTATGCAGAGACTAACAGCCGCATGCTGCTCCCCCTCTCCGCAGAAGTAAAGCAAACTAAAGAAATGAGAGCAACTGAACATTAGACAAAACATAACTGATAACAGCCTAAAAAAATGTCATCGTACTTGAATACACCACACTGTAGCATTAACCATCCCATTCATTTATGTCCTTCCCATACCACACATTCATAAGTCATGTGAACTGGAATTACAGCAGTCCACAGATAAGGCTTACAGCCATGTGTGCAAAAAGGACAAGATGTGTGTCATTTTTATTTCTGCAGTAACTGTAAGCTCAAACTGTTTTGCTGTGTCATGCTGGGCACTAGGTCACCTCTAAAAACGCCGCAAACCAAGGTGGAGCAGAGTGAGTGAGTAAGCATTTTACCCCTACCTTGCAGCTTCTGCATCACATTGGTTATATCCCGAGCAGAGTGTCCATGCAGCCTGGGTGATGCCATCCCGCTGTCCTGAGGTCACCAAAGTCACGTCCTGACTCCTGCGTGTCACCCTGGCAAGGCTCTCATGCTGTCATCATCCTTCGATTTGCCTGCAGTAGTTGCTGTTGTCAAACTGACTGCGGAGTAATAACACTGAAGCTTCCCCACGTTGCTGTGTTTCTCTTCTTAAGTCATCCCTGTTGCGGTAGCAGTCTGCAATCCCCACACTCCATGAAGCTCCTCCCCCGATGATGATGACGATGTAAGTGCATACTGTACGTGTACAGTGTATGTGTATGCCTCGCCTGAGCCTTTTACTTCTGCAGAAAGGACAGCTTCCTGGTCTGCATGCACTGCCACCTGCTGTCCAATCAAAGAGGATCTTTTCTTTCTCATTGATACATCAGGACCAATAGTGTGAAGGGTTGTCCTCTCATGCTCACTGGTTCCACTGTAACAGATGTGTGTGTGTTATGTTAGCGAGCGTCAGTGTGTCAGCAAGTGAGACATGACTGTGAGGCACAATGAGGGAAAAGAAAACAACCAAACAAGCAGAGACGGTCTTCAAATATATTGCCATGTATACTGACACTGATATGGAAAAAGCAGCCATTCTAATTCCTAACTGTTTTTAAAGTGCTATATAAATGAATTAAACTTAAACTTAAACTATGTTAAAGGTTAATTTCACCTTAAAAGAGAACTGACCCTTTAATGTTCCTGCAAACAAATATTTGAATTTGGGGTCATGAACCCAGAAATCTCATAAGTAATGTACTTAACTGAGGACTAGGGTTAGGGTCAGGCTATGTCCTTTCATTTTAGAGAAGTGAGTGCTCCTATAGTGTTATATGGGTCTCTATTATTTACAGCTTATTGAGCAGCTTCAGGATTTATTGAATGACATCATCAGCTTAGTCTGTCCCTCTGTTTCTCAGGGTAAATGGTGATTTGTTCCTATTTACAAATTAAAATCTGGACAACTTTCTGAAAAAAAGAGAGGATTTTCCTTTAAAACAAAATTTGGGGGCCCCCTGTGGCTCAGTTTGTAGAGCAGGCATCCAATATACGGAGGCTTTGTCCTCACTGCAGTGACCACAGGTTCGATTCCCCCTGTAGCCCTTTGCTGCATGTCATTTCCTCTCTCTCTCTTTCTCTCTCTCTCTCTCTCTCTCTCTCTCTCTGTGTCCCCTGTTTCCTGTCCACTCTTCAGCTGTCCTATCTGAGAAATAAAGGCTCAAAAAATATCTTTTAAAGAAAAAAGTGAAGACATACAAATTTTGCAGCTGGATGGACAATCAGCCATATCGGTAATCAATCAAAAAACCACGCCCCTGACAATAAAAATCTCCCGAAAACTCTGTACCAATATATGCTACTGCAAAGCGGATCAATGCCACTCTTTGAAATGCAGGAGGGAGGTGAGATGAACCAGGAGGCTCTGAGCACTTATCGCAATGTGTAATCCCATTAGACAAGTCCTTTCATCATCATCTCAGGAGAGCTCTTAGAAGAGCTGAAAGGGGAGCTACGCTGCTCTGACCAAAGACTTATTCAATAAAGTGAGAGACGGAGGGGTGTGCATGAAAAATGTTAAAGCTGATAAATGATGAATTGATTGTGGATCCTTAGCTCAGTTTGAGTAAATGGATGATATTGAATAAATACACACATGCGTGGGGGGGGAGTTAAATTCAGCCTGTTGTGATTACAGGGATGTGCAGTCCGCTTTCAAGATTAATTTTATGGAGCAGCTTTCTGCTAATAAGCTGGTGGCATTGGGAGTAGGTAAATGAGCAACAGCCCGCCACGGTTTGTTTGGGAGCTCAGATTTCAAGATCTCCATATTGTCTCCCTTTTGAAGCTCTGCTGTGAACCGTTTGTTTAAAGTGACTGAGTAAACATGATGTTTACTGGGGGAAAAACACTCTTAAATCATGTGGGGGAGGGTTGTGTAGATTTAGGAATTGCTGAACAGGACACACTCTGATTCCCAAAAGCATGTAACTGTGTTCATAGGGTATTATTGCAAAATTTACTACCAAATGAGTCTATAGCCAACCTTATATTACCAAAACAAGTTGTACACAGGGCAAAATAACTATTATCTATCCACATTAAATGCCTAACCAATAGCGAGGTCAGGGGCCAATCTATTATCTTCGTAGTTTAACCTCAACTTCTTCAGTTCAAACTAAATCAGGATTTCATCCTTATAAATGTACATATGAATCCAACCATTTTATAATTAAGTTGTCAGTATCAGCTGTTTGACTTGCCAGTGTGATGGATTGTGGGATTTAGTTGGATTGGCTGGCTCCTCTGCAGCAGGGACGGACTGCTGATTCCCACATTTTTACGCAGCTCGGCTTCGGATGACCTCTACCGTCCCAGAGCCCCCGGGACCAAATAGATTCAGCAGAAGGGAGGGAGAGAGAGAGAGAGAGAGAGAGAGAGCAGAAGCCACTGCAGCAGAGGGGAGCAGAGAACTGAGACAAAGCTCAGGGGGGTCAATAGGAAATCTTCCGATAGTAGGCAAACCCTTCAGATCCGTTTTCTTATCTAATCACTGCACATGCAGAGAACTGGGACCAACAGCACCACTGTGGTAATCTCTTTCATACCTACTCAGCATTTTTACAAAATCTCATTAGAAAGTTTATGGTCCACCTGCATGTTAAAATTCAACATAATGTCAAAAAGACAGATATTGATCTGTAACTCTAGTTTATTTACTATAAAGCTATCTCTCAAATAAAAAAAGTCATTTATCCGATAACGACTAATTTCCACTTAACCAGATACATTTATAAACAAACAACAGGGAATGAGTGGCTTGTAACGTATCAGCCATTCTTCATTGTGCTGCACAATATATGTGATATCAAAATAGTGGGAGAGGTTTTCTGCTTAAAAAAATATAATAAAGATGACATAGTCTATGTATGTATGCAATATAGTGATCAGTATGCGTAGCCCAGCAAAAATTGACTGTATTAAGCATTAAGAAGAGCAATCTTTATGTTAAATATGAAACCTTACCTAATCTCCAACATTATTTAAATTGGTCTGGATGTTTTTTTCTCACTTGGACTATGTGACACAGGTAATTTGCCTGTTTAATGGGCAGGTGGACCTGCTTTTCTGAGGCATAAAGAAATGTACTGTGTGAGGTTATCCTGGAGGGTTACTCCATCTGCTGGTCAAGGAGGGAATAACAGAAACACATAGTGGTGACTGTCCCTGGTGGTTGGACATATTTATTCTAAACACTTCAGCCTCTTTACATCCAAATATTACCGACCAGGGTTGCGTATATGTATTAAAAAAAATTAATAATTGATAATAAGTCAATTCTCCCTCCTTTCCTATAAAATATGAGCTTTTTCTATGACTACTTTTCTATCTTTACTTTGCAGTACATTACTTATTTCTATTCCACTTATTTCCTTTTTCTTTGCTGAAGCTTCTCACTGTTCTGTATGATTCCTAAAGCACCAAAAATAAGTCCTACTAGAAATCTAACTTAATTTTTAGGATATTCAGGACTGCACACTGTGCCCAGTGACCTTTTGACAAAGCCATGACTTGAAGCTATAAAGCTGAAAGAATGTCTCAGCCACCTATGTGCAGAGAGGCCTTTTATACTATTACTCTACAACACAACATGATGGCTATGCACCATTTCAGAGTGTTAAGGGTGTTTGTTAGTTATTTTGGACAAGTTTTACAGCAGAACCAAAGAAGTTCAAGCTTTGGTCGAGCTGTTCTCTTTTTCTGTTTACCAGCAAGACGGCTGACGGTTGCCAATTTAGGAAAATAACTTTCAAATTTAAATCTTCTTTTAATCTATTATAATCTAAATCTTTTTCATCTTCCTGGACATGAGTCATTGGTTGACTTGATTAATGCTGGGGTTTGATTTGGGGTGAAGAGTGTTTTATGATCAACACTTGAAAGTAAAATCCAAGGCTAATGGGGAAAATGTGTTGGTCTACATTAGATGCATACCAATATGACTACTACCATCCTTCCTTCTGACTGTATTGATGACTGTGCAGATTTTGCTTAGAGTGGATTAAAACAATGCTGACTCTGTGGGATGAAGAATGAGCAACATGTAAGGCTTCACTTTCATCCACTGTACCACTACTTGTTTGTCAAAGGTAGAAAATAAACTTAAAAAAAGGTGAAAGTGTTGGGCCGTTGAAAGGGTAGCTGTGCTGCTTATCAAACTAAAGTGTTTTTTCTGGATCTCTCCAACTAAGAAAGGTCCAGACGTCTAATGCAGGCACCGCTGACCTGGCAGACACTGTGGAAAGAGTGAGCTTACTAACAAAGACGCTGGAAATCAGAACATATCCACATGCTCACGGTCTGTTTAAAAAACGCACCAGAGTAGTATAATTTTTTTTTTTTTTTTTTTCATCATTGCAGCTGAGCATTTAAGGCACTTTAGAGTTTTGCCACCATTCGTTCCTGCTGTGGTTTTGCCTTCGACACACATTTAAGACACAAGGCTATAAAGCTGTTGCAGCTTATGGCAACGCTGTCGCCTGTGGTCTCTGTGGTGGAAGGAAAAATATATGAGAGATTAAAATATTTATAATTTCTGAAAGGAACAAAAATACTGGCGGGTGTGGTGGACTTTTCTACTGCAAAATCTGGAGTACAGAGTCTTCCAGCAGTGGGGTGACACTGTTTTACATTAATCAACCTGAAGGAAATGATGGGGGAGGAAGTGATTATAGCAACACCCCTTCTCCCCACCACCAGGATCTCTGTCCTGGATAGATAAGCCACTCCTGTTGCTAATTTCAAGCAGAAAAGCAGGAAATGTGACAGTGTAGTTTTCCGCTTCCATAAACAAGACAACTGCCAGAGTTCGCCGCCAGTCAGTCCTTTGTGCCTCTGGGCTGAGTCTCCCTCTGAGGGAGACAGACATACTGACACAGAAAGTGAGCAAGGGACGAGAGGGAGAAAGTGGAAGAGGGGAGGCAAAAAGACAGGAAAACCCATCAGGAGGAAAGAGAGAAAGGAAAGAATTGTCAAAAGAAGAGGAGAAGGGAGAAGAAGGGACAGCAGAAGACAGACTGAATAGAGTATCAGTCTGTCTTCTTCTCCTCTGACAGAAGAGACAAAGTCATGGCAGAGAACAACACAAATCCCTTTCTGGAAATACTTCAGTCTTTTGATGCTGGTGAGTTGGTTCAAACTTCCCTTCTCTTTTCGCTCGCCTTTTTCATGTGGTCTCTCTTATTGGCACCATAGTTCTCTCAGGAATTCAAGCTTTAATTACTTCAGGAATAGTTACAGAATGTGGTCCTGATTCTTTTTGAAGATTACTCTAGCCAACAAATTAGAACATTCACAGAAATCTTGCGCAATTTGTGCATATATTCAACCTAAATATATAGAGTACAGACATGTTTTCTTAGTGTTTTTTTTTTCCAGAGTTTTCCCAAATGTCATTACCAGATGACTTTTGACCAGTGTCTTGTTTCCCTTTTCCCTACATTAAAGAAAAAGAAAACTGTGTGGAAATATGGGCTGGTAACAAAGTAGGTTCAGTCTTTTAACGCTTAGCTGTATTAAAAGGAAATTGATTTGTTTACCCTGGCAGCAGTCCAACAAGATTTGCTGCTCTTAGCCACTGCATTCTCTTTCTTCTCTCAAGCACGTTTATGTTGGCAATTGTCCGTCCAAGGCAAAGAGGCAATGAGCAATAACTGAGATCCTTTTTTTACTGAAATGAAATGCACTCAGTTTGTTGTCTCCAAAACAACTTGCTCTAGTAAACATGAAGGGAAATGCCAGCTATTATTTTTTTTCAAGGGGCACCATCTTGGACGACATTGTTTACAGTCTTCCATTAGTTGCAAACAGATGTTTTTTTGTAACCTTAGTAAGGACATAAATTCTATTTTTAATTCCTTCCACTCCAGATGGATAATAGAAAAGATTAATACAAAAAGGTATTAAGGAAAAAGCCCAGTTAGATGAAAAGCATGTATATAAATATTGTTAAACTTGTAACCCAAAGAGTAAATATGTTAATGGAATGGAAGATTTCTGATATGTATCTCTCTTCACAGTCCCTCTGATCATAGCTTTCTGCGTGTCCATGGCGGTGGGCCTGGTCTTGGGGGCCCTGGCGTATGTGATCTTGACCTGGATGTCCCGGCGCAGAGCAGGCTCTGCTAGCATCACCCGCCGCCCTCCTCGCCAATCACGCACATCTTCCCGCAACCGTCCAGGCTTCAATCGAAACAGCAGCTATGACCGCCGCAGCAACAACAGTTTGGTTAGTGCTGCTTTCAGCTTTCATCGCCAGGCTTCCTCTCCAGATCACCTCGACCCACTGGGGCACAAATCCAGCTTCAGGGCCTCCACTTTCCACCCTCTCCTCCAGTGCAGCCAAATCGCAAGGGAGGCAGAAGAGGGGAGCCAGACCACACTGCCTCGTACGCCGACTCTGACCACGTCGACTGGATCAGCTCAAACAGCGGCCCAGCCAGCTGCCACCCCACCCAGACCAGAGTCGTTTTGGGGGAACAACGGCCTTAGGGGTTTTCACGCTACACAGACTCCACCTCCAGCTTATGACAGCATTATTAGAGCTTATCAGGAAACATGCACCTGAGAGGAATAAAAGCACCAGGCTGACTCTAACTGAATGAGCCCATTGTTATAAATGGTTTTACAAATTATTAATTTTGGACTGAATCTGTATTGGTTTATAGGAACAAGTGGAGCCAAGTGGAGAAAACGAGGATGGCGAGGTCAATTGTGTGCCCTGCTCAACACAATATCAATTTTTTTTTAAAATCAGTTTTTTTAATGTCTTATTGTTTTAGAACTACATTTTGTATTGACATTAGCATACTTGCCTTTCATCATTCATTACTGACGAAGAATATTTTTTAAAAAAATGCATTTGACACTCAGCAATGTGGCAATGACTGCTTATGAGCAGAAATTATTCCTCTTTAACAAAAGCTGTCAGTATTTAGTGACGATTGACACTTATGCTTGCAAAGAATTGTTGTTTAATTTAGACAAGGCAAAAATCCTAAAATACATATTGATGACTGGGCATTTATTTTGCAAAGCAAGACTTCACCTTTGTCCGTGCTGACCACGTCATAACTATGCAAAAGATGGAAAGACTGTGTGTTTGTTTCCCAAACAGAGATGAGTGTTTGTGTGTCAACCTGTGAGTAATTAATTGTAATGGTGTCACTGACATAAAGATGCAAAAAGCTTTTGGAGTTTAAATTAATCAAGTGTATCTGTGTGCATGATTGCATGTACAGCATGTGTGAGCATGTAAGAGGGAGACAGAGAAGTGGGCATTGTGTCAGATTGTTTTGCATTTTATATTTGAGTGTAATTTGCTGAACTTTTCTTATACGTAAGTTAATGCAATAAAAGCAAGAATCAAAAGCGTGAGAGCTGAGTTTTTCATATAAGGCTTGTTGTCAATCAGTAGGGTGTTTACTACACAAACAAAGCAATGCCTTTATCTTTCATAAGGCAAAACAAATGTAACAGGTAAACCTGTGAAATATTGCAACCAAATACAGCAGTCATCCAAATAAATATTAACTGAGAGAAGTCTGAAGGTTTTTGTTGTTGTTGTTGTTGTTGTTTGTTTGTTTGTTTTAAACTGTGTTAGACAGATGCTGAAAGTATTTTGAGATTGTGGTTAAGATAAATAATACATAGGTGATTGTTGTCATCTGTAAAAGACAATAAGTAAACTAGAAAAAAAGACCTAATGTGCCCACATTCCAAGAAAATACAGGAGGTGCAGGAAAAGAAACTCACTTACAGGATAAACAAAAGGTCAGAACACCACCAGGCTCCTGATAAAAAACTTTATTTCAGTTAAAAGTAAGATCAAAACGTTGCCTTTTAACTAAAATAAAGTT
>JAQLOL010000010.1:15253380-15265836 GCA_029783665.1 Naso thynnoides
GTTTACCCTAATAATGAAATTATACAAACATATATAAAGTTCATAGAATGCAATCTTATAAAGCACGCCAACCAAATACTAAAGCCTCATCACATTAATCAGTCAGTACCAACACTGTCAGCACCTCTTCTGCAAAAAATATACACGTCAGCAGTTTGTATTTATTGCATGTTTGTTGTATTGGACTGTTGTCCACCCACATGAGCAGACATGTCTGACCACATTTATGGAATTGGTATGCTACAGCACACATTTGTGAGGTAACCAAAAAAACAAAACAAAAAAACAATAAAAAGCTTCATTTGCATAAGTAAAAACACATTATCTAAGATAATCAATGGTATGTTGTGTATATAAAATATAAATAGCTTTTTGTTTATATTTTAAAAATAATAAACAACATTTTCTTTCTTGTCTTTCTTTTATTTTTCTAAATTTCTATTTCACCCCTTATTAGCGTCAGTTGCGGTGGATGACGTATTATTTGCGAGACAAGTTTACCTCTTGTGTTTATGAACACCGGCCGCTGCGGTCGCGGAGCTCGTTACGGTAACGTCAGTCCTCTCTAAACTTGCCAGCCCACACCTAAGGTAACCTCATGTTACGGTTTATGGAAGTTAACCCACACAGTAAGGCTGATTTAACAAGTCAGCTGTGTGCCTAACTGTTAGCAAGCCGGCAGTAAGCTCTGAAGTGTAACGTTAGCCCAGAGCTAAATCTTCAGTAAGTTTCTGTTAGCTAGCGGTGAGTTTAACTTTGGCTTGACCCGTTGTTACAGTTTAACTCGCGTGATGACACATGGCCCGCTTTAGTGTAACGGAGCTGGATGATGGTGTAAGACTGACTGACAGTTGATGTGTCAGTCACAGCTGGCGTAGCGTAACGTAACGTTAGTTTCAAGTCAACTGCAGCAAAGTTAGCTAACGTTAGCTGAAGGGCTTTTGAATGACTTGAAGCCTTACATTAGTTAACTGACTGTACTGGACACCATCTCTTACTTACTGTCACGAGCTGATGTTAGCAAAGTCACTTGTGTGTGGTCATTAGCAGTGTAGCTAGACAATTATATACATGCTTCATATCTAATTAGCTTTAGCAAAAAAGATCTGTTGCACTTCTGACTGGATGTGTTTAAGTCTGGTGTTTAATTTTGACGTGTGTTGGTGGTCTGATTACCTTCGCCTCACCATACTGGGATGTTGGGATGTTGCAGGTGGAGGATGTCTGTTGCAGCTCTACGTTTGATCCGCTGTCGGAGGCTGAGTACCGCTGGGCCACCTGGAGTAAAGAGAGTGCTTCAGTGGAAAGCTTTAAGTAAGGTCCTACGACATTACTGGCATGCATTCAGTCAGCTGTTTCACAGGATTTAGCCTGGATGCTTCTGTGACAACAGCTTCAAACTCTTAGCTAACATTGATTCCTTTTCTGTGGACATTTAGGGAAGTTTGCAAAAGTAACTGGTGCAGTTGTTTTGGGGTAAGTACCACCATTAATATGCAGATTTTAATCCTTGACCAGATTTGATTACTTCAGCTATCACAGTGCCACAGCTGAGTGATTAAATTCTTTTCCACAGGGGCTGTCTTTTTATCACTTATGAAGTGGAGGCCTTGGACAAGGCTGTGACCATTGACACTAGTGCAATACTTCAGGAGAAGTACAAGTCTTACATCTACCTGAGAGCCACGCCCTCAGATGAAAAGGAGAACCTCACTGCAGGTACTGACTGAATCAGTCATCCATTATTCATCCACTGAAGCTGAAGTGGAAACTTGTCATGTGTCCCTGTTGGACAGATGAATGTGACTGTTTTTGGTATCTCTTTTTAGTTCAGTTGTATTGTTTTTGGACAGTACTTCCCATACCAGCTGAGTAACATTTGGAAAATATGAGTGGCTTTCTTTCTTTCTTGTTAGAGCAAAAAAACATACTGAGTTTGCCATGTCCAGGTGCCCAGTGACATCTGTTTTTAACTGTTGCTCTGCTCTCAGTAATGTCTGTCCTTCCTTCCCCTCTCTACTATCTTTCCTGCCTGCATATGTGGGTCAGTCTGTTGACAGATCGCACTTCCACCAGCCAACTAGCAGCTTTCACTAAATGGTTTCTGTTGCCTTGGCCGTCTTTTTAGAAAAATTAAATTCAGATTTTCTGTGTCGCCCTAGTAGTTTTACACACCATGTGTCTTTTCCAGGACTCACACACAAAGCAAGGAGGGAACTTCATAAAGCAGCAAGGCGGTTTCTAGAAATATCATCTCGGCTTTTGCTGCAAACGCTGGATGGTAAGAGACCACAGGTTATTATACTGGATCAGTTCACCTGCCAATCACACTTGTCGGTGCAGAGTGAAATCATACAGCCTCTCATGTTTTCAATTTGTTTCTAATAGAAGCTCAGATACTTATTCTCAGAAAACTACACTTACCCAGTCAACTTTTCCAAAAGGAAACACCTGCCTTGTACATGCACATCCTGTTTTGAAAGTCATAGTTTGGGCATTAATGTGTATATTGTGTAACTGGCTGTAATGCACATGACTGATTGTTTTCTTCTTGGTGATCCATATGAATAACTCGTAACTTTTGATAGTAAACGCATAGATTTTTTTCAGGATTTGTGCATTTTTATTTATTAAGACATCTCATGTTTCAATTTTTGACTTCAAAATTAATAGCTGCCACGTTGATGACCCAAGGTTTGAAACCACAAGGTTTGTAACCTTAGCTGTTGTAATAATCTAAGAGTGGTGCTGTAGATCCTGGTAGTTAGTCATTGTAGATCAAGTTTGATGCAATTCCAGAGTGCCTTTAGGAAAATTTCTAGCATCCTTTGTCCACTGTCATCTGTAACTGTTCAACCAGTTAAGTTTGTTCTCTGTTTGTATGTGTTAGAGCACTTTAGCCATGTGGATGCAGACCCACATGAGGTTGCATTATGGGTGCTACTAAAGAGGACGCTGTCAGCCAATAAAGCCATCAGACTGCAGGCTGTACAGGAGCTTGCAGAAAATCCCCACTGGCACGGTAAAACACACAAACATTGTTGGAAATCGCCTCAGTTTTACAGTATATACAAAGTGAAATGGCATGAGATTAATTCACTTGTTGTCAATGACGCAGACTACCAGTACCAAACAGCAGCCCAGTTTATAGACCAGCGAACATCGGTGGGCCTGGCCCGCACTCCTCAGGTAGACCTTCGATTCTTCCTGCGCACACCTGTGCTGCGTGACCTGGAGGATGTAAGTATCTCTCCTGAATAGTCTGTTATGTAGATCACCTCTACATTTCTATAACTTACAACTACACTCATGCACAGGCTTTGTTTCTAAACTATATGCAATAGGCTCTACATTTTTTTTGCGTATTTGCATTTGGTCCAGTTGCCAAGTACCATGCCGAAGAACAATTGTCCGCCCTCACCTCTCGGCCGGTTGGCCTGCACTCACACTGCTCCATTCTTGGGCCTGAGGGCGCTTTGGCTACCTGATTTATGCAGTGTGACCTGTATTTTCAAATATCGAACCAACATTTTCTTCATCTCATAATGACATTGTTCATTGTTTTCTGGTATCAGTAATCAAAATGACAGTTGCGGATTCACGGATTCATTCATGCACATTGTTCAGACTTTGTATGCTGTTGTCTGACTGAATTTAAGGTGAATCCTCCACAATCAGAGTGATGTCAGCCTTTGCTCAGGCATGTGCATCCGTACCATGCCGAAGCCCTCTTCCAACTGTGGCAGGGCCAGCAAAGCGGGCTGTGCTTGGGCGTGATACAGAGCGCTCACACTAGTCAAACAAACTGGACTTTGGCGGTCAAACATGCTTAGACATGGTATGGATTGCCTACTGTGAGTGCGCCCTAAGATGTTTAACTTCCTCACAGGGTTTGTCAGCAGAGGATGGACTGAGGCAGCTGCTGGCATCTCTGCCTCAGTCAGAAGTGGACAAATGTGTTCAGTACTTCACCTCCCTGGCCCTCAGAGAGAGCACCCAGTCCTTGGCAGCACAACGGGTAAGTGAGACAGACAGAAAGAATGACTCACATTTGCACTTTTACATAGTTTTTTAAGTGACTACCTCAAACAAAAAGCATTAGGAAACCAATCTTTGCTTGTTAAAAAAGGTTGAAAAGTTAAGTCAAACTGAAATCTTTTTACTAAAACATGTGCTTTGTTATGTTGCAGGGTGGCCTGTGGTGTTTTGGAGGTAACGGGCTGCCTTATGCCCAGAGCCTGACCTCTGTTCCCTCTGAGAAGGTGGAATCCTTCTGTCTTCAGGCACTGGTACAGCACTCCAAGGTAACAATGGAGTAATGCATTGAGGAAAGTTGTCTTATTCCACTTGTTACACTGAACAATTATCTGTTAATCTGTTATCTTGTCCATCTTTCCCCCCCCAAATTTGTTTTAATTCAACTGATAAAGTCAGTTGTTAAGTTTCATGGATATGGCGACTCTTTTCAGCAGTTAAATATTTGTAGAGCAGCACTTGTAATGACTGAACACTGTTCTGTAGATTTCATTGTTTTCTGAACAGACCGAACAGACTGAACAAACTCACTTTCTCAGTGACTTGGATTACCTCCTGTGGAGATTGTGATTGATTTTGATTGCTGGGTAAGGTGAATAAATAACTTACTGAAAAAACATCTTGTCGGCAGGTCCAGAGCCACTGTGACCACATAGTCGCCAATGGGGGCCTGCAGCTCCTCCAAAGGGTTTATCAGCTTCGCAGAGACTCCCTGAAGATTCAGAGGAACATTGTTCGAATCATAGGAAATTTGGCACTGAATGAAAGTGTTCACCAGGCCATAGCCCAGTCTGGTAAATCTGCGACTCGTCTGATTATTTCATACATGGCCATTTCATTAACAGATAACATACTCACAGTGCAAAGACTATCATTCAAAGAAACAGTTGTTTTATATTGTTACCACAGCTTTCAGCTGTTGGTCAACCCAGAAATGCCTTATAGTATTCATATTTGTACACAGTTGTAGGAATATTTGTGTTATTTTTGTTTTTAATACTTTCTGTCCCAATAGTATTAACTGAAAATTGAACAACATGTTTGTCTTTTTTATTTTCCTTACCAATACCACAACTTCAGGCTGGGTGTCTGTCCTGGCTGAGATGATGCAGTCTCCTCATGTCATGCAGGCGTCTCATGCAGCCCGCGCTCTGGACAACCTGGACAGGGAGACAGTAAAAGAGAAATATCAAGACGGTGTCTATGTCCTCCACCCACAAACGCGTGGCAAGTAGGAGAGCTGTTCTGTTGTGACATCATTTTTCATATGTTAGCATCATATTACATTATGTACAAACCTGCACTTATCTTTGAATATTTATTATTTTCCAGCCAGCCAATCAAAGCAGACGTGCTTTTCATCCACGGGATACTAGGGGCAGCTTTTAAGACCTGGAGGCAGAAGGACCGCAGTGTGTCAGAGGACCAGAAGGAGACAGAAAGCACCGATGACTACACAGAGTGCTGGCCAAAGGTGAAAATCCACGTAGTCCTTCCTATAATCCTTCCTGTGGAGAATTATTGATCACCGTAAAGTGTCTTTCCATGTTGTTAGTCCTACAGTGCAGGGAAATCTTTGGAACAACAATGGATTGGTCATGTCTCATTGTTGTTCTTCTGTGTTGTTGTGTCCTCTTTTGTTGACAGTCATGGTTGGCTGCTGACTGTCCAAATTTGAGAGTACTCTCAGTGGAGTACGACAGCCACCTCAGTGATTGGATGGCCAAGTGTCCCGCTGAGAATCAGAGGTGAGAAAAAGTTTTCAGATATGTCTACTAGTGTTTAAATATGAAATATTGTAAGGCTGAGAAAGTTATTGAAGACGAATCGTGAATGTGAATCGTGAATGTGGTTTTGAATGATGCAAATAATACAAAAGCCAAAAATCTTTCAAGCTTATGTAAAATAAGACCTTATTTCAGGCTTTATTAAAAAAAAAAAAAGAAACTTTGACATGGGAGGAGTAAGTACTCATTTCTCCAGCACTTTTTTACAGAAAATATTTATTTTGCTTCACTGTTAAAACTTATTAACAGTTAAAATCTTAATATTTTGGATAACATTTTCAGCTCACTAACTTATACATGACTAAGTTAATTAAACTAGCATTCTTAGTGGAAAAAAAATCCCAAATGTCACAGTATTTATCAAGAACAGTTCTTACAGACTATAAATGTACTTTTGATTCAATTTCTGCTATTAGGAAATCGTTGGCCTACAGAAGTCAAGAGCTGCTTAAGAAGTTAAAGCTGGCAGGGGTTGGAGAGAGGCCTGTGGTTTGGGTAGCCCACAGTATGGGAGGTATTTTGTTTGAACTTTCCGTCCACAAGTATGTTAGATTTATACTCAAATCCCTTGAACGCAACATGCAAAAACACTTTGCTTGCCCTCATTCCACACATGCTCTTATATGGGATTTTATTTGTCTTACTCAAAGGTTGTGCTCACATTCTGTCTTCATCCGCTTGTGTTTGATTTCTCCGTAAGGATTACTTGTGAAGAAAATGCTGCTGGATGCCGCTGAGGACCCAGATATGCATGAACTGTTAAAGAACACCAAGGGTATTATGTTCTATAGTGTTCCTCACCGTGGCACCTTTATGGCAGAGTACTCTGTCAATGTGAGATATCTCCTCTTTCCTTCTGTAGAAGTGAGGGAACTTTGTAAAGGTAAGTGAAAAGTCAAATGTATTTTAATTGTATTTAAACTCTGAGATCTAAGACTGTGTTTTATAGAAATGGTTAACTATCTACTTTGGGTTGTTATCCATGTCTTTTAAGACTCACCAGCACTTCAAAACCTGAATGAAAACTTCCTGAACATGGCCAAACAAAAGGACATCAAGGTGCTAAGCTTTGCAGAGACATTGCCAACATACATCGGTCCCATGATCAAGATACTTGTGGTGCCAACACAGTCAGCAGGTACGTAACGCTAATGCACATGGGAAAGAAGACATCTATATCCTAAATGTAAGAGCAAACATCTCTTCGGAAGCTGTGTGTATAAAATCTTATTTTTTTCAGCTCTTACCTTCACCCTGCTCTGGTTTTGTTTCAGATCTCGGCATCGGGGAGCTCATTGAGGTGGATGTGGATCATCTCAACATCTGCAAGCCAGAGAAGAAAGACTCATTTCTGTATAAGCGCAGTCTCCAGTTTATCCAGGAAGCACTGCAGAGCTACATCAGCAACTGACTGACATATAAGGTTGCCGACAAAGTGATACAGCGTACTGTTTACTTGAAATACGGGAGAGCACTGTCCCCCGCCCTAAACCACATGGCAACGTAACTGCCTCTCCTTGTTGTACATTTACATTAAGAACCACTAATGTGATCATAGTATAATTAGGAGAAATAAATGGATTTACACATTTATTGCTGTGAACTTGTTTGCCAAAGCATATTCCTTCCCTAAGCCTTACCTCAAATGAACCTGTATTAATATTTCATCTTCAGGTTGCTTATTTATTTGTGTGGAACTAATCAAGCAGTTGAGTTTTAATGTCCATGTCTTTGTATTCTAAATTGCTCATAACAATGCTGACAGGTAATAAACGTATGGTGTTGGAGGCTCTGTTAGACTTGTCCATGTACTGCATCGTTTTCATTAAAAAGCTTCGTTTAAGTGTCCATCATGGAATATTTTAAAACTTTTAAGTTATATTTGTTCTACACAGTGTTGTACGTTTGCATTTTTATGTTATTCTTGTCAGTGTGAAGAAAAAAAACAACCCAAAATATTATTTTAAGGTTAACAATATGACCATATACAGAAACAGGATAAATTTGTCTACTGTCAGGAATGTTGCTATACTGTGGAAAAATGTTGCTATATCAGATTATTGTGGATTTTTTTTTTTTTTTTAAATCATTGAGCATGACTGCTTTAGAGTCATAGAAGACCTTTACATAATCTCTGCAGTAATGTGATGATGATCCCCTGACTATCAACCATTTTATTTACTGGGGTTCCCAAAAGCAAATTTTCTCAAATAATTAGTCCATGAATAGCTTTATAATAGATCTATATTTTAAAAAAGAAAACTTGAAAAATGTGACTTCATGCTACGTGAGAATATACTGACATACATACTACTATAAAATTATGTTATTGTGATAGAGGATTTTACCCATATTTCCTACCCCAACAATCATCAGTTTTAATTATTACTAAATACAGTTTAAGGATTTACACTGAATGGTACAAGTGGGAACTGCAATAAAAGTATCTACTTTCACCAACCAGAGGAGAGTCACCAAAACAGTTTCTAATGCTTCAGCGCATTCAATACTGTAATGCGCGACTTTGCAGCGTAGATTGTCCCTTCGTGGACACCGTACAAATCCAACGAAAGAAGTTTGCACAGGAAACAACAGCTTTTAGGTTTGTACAAATTAGTCTCGCATTTGTTTAAATGTTGGGGAAAAAGGTTAGATATCGTTTGGTAATTTGGTCTTTTCAATATCTGAACATCACAAAACGTTACTTCGCTAAATATCCCGAACAGAGGCTACATGTGTGCTACCTTTAAAGTTAGCGCTAACATGCTAACGTGGATGAAAACAAATGCTAGCAGTCTTGCTCTTAACACTATCGTTAATAACGCTAAATATCTTTTGTTTTCTGAAGTAACGCTAAGCTACTGTTAAAAAGTTGTCCCTTTAAGAAAGCCCGAGACCCAACATTTTTAACTTTTTAGTGTTTAACCTTAACGTTACGTTTTATGATGTGCGTCATGCTAGGTTAGCTACCTAACGTTATGTTTCCAACAAAAAAGTCATCCTGTGCAAATGTGCTGCAGGTTTTGAGCTTATTGGCTTGTTTGTATCGACTCAAGATTTATCGCCTGTCAGCATGGTCAATGTGCATAAAGGCGTCCTCGTTGAATGGTAAGAAAAATGACAAATGTGGTCGGTAACGTTAGTATTCTCACGTTCAAAGTACATTATATTTTTGCAGAATGTATTGACCTATGAAGTTGTTCCCTTTTGCTCCCGTTACTCAATGCACCAGTGATCCTGCCATGAAACAGTTCCTTCTCTACCTGGATGAAACTATGGCCCTGGGAAAAAAGTTCATCCTCAAGGACCTCGACGACACTCACCTGTTCATCCTTGCAGAGGTAGTTCAGATCCTCCAGGAGAGAGTCGGCGAGTTGATGGACCAGAATTCATTCCCCATCACGCAAAAATAACCCTCAGCTTTTTCAGAGAACTTTCTTTTTGAACTGTCGAAGCATTTGTTGTTGTTTGATGAACACGATTTGCAATGTTTTGACTGCAAACTGTAATGGAACAATTGTGTGTTTTATTTGTTTTTTCATGATATAAAAAGTGACTAAAAACATAACACTATGTGGGCTTGATTTGGTGTTACTCTGTCCATAATGAAATTTATTTAGTTCATTTTATTGTGTCTCAGTCGTAGTTTTCATTACTAGTGAAGTTATGGTCAGTTTCGGCACTAATAGTTATCTTGTCATATTTTACCAGAGGTTAAAAAAATTTTTGGGCTCTGCTCTGAGCCCAAAACGTCAGTTACTGGATGCAAGTTTGATGATGATGAACAATTGCCATTTTGTTTCAGAGTACTCTAACCAGAATTTTAAAAATACTTATAGATAAGTCAAAATGTCTTTGTTTTATTAAACAATGGAAAAATCTCTAAAACAAAATTTCACATTATAGTGACATTTAAATTTAAATTTGCCATTAATCTTAAGATAGAATGTTAATTTAGGGGCTAGCTTATGTCTTCTTTAAATCAGATATGAAACTAATAAGGGCATTTTTTTGGAAGACGTTTAGTCAATATAAATGACTATGAAAATACACAAAATACAGCATGAGAAGTATATTTACAGGGCAGTCAAAACATCAAGTGTATCAAGACAAAAACTGCTTTGCTCAATTATTAGCTTGACAGAGTGTCCTAAGAAGAAATACTGCTTTATACACCCACATCTCATTAACATATAGAGGATATTAGAAATACAAATTAGTCAGAGTAGTGGGGAAAAAAAGATTTATTATCAAGTATAAAGGACACTGTGGGAACAAACACTGCGACATGCATTTAGTACATACATGGACATTTAGGAACTGTTGGAAATACAACCTTTGATTTCTCTTAAGAGGAACTTGAGCAGAATGGTGAGCTGTAAACTTGTGAGCCCCCCAATAAAACTTGACATTCATGTATATAATGTTTTCAAGGTTTTATTCAATATTACAAAGAGGCTAAACAAAAATGTGCAATGATAATATAATATTTGAAGTACCATAAACAACTTTTTAAAAAGAGAAGAACACTCCCTCCTCCCATTGCTGGACCTCTGACTGTTGACCAAAAACATAACCAAAGACACAAACTTAAGTCACTCCTTTAGTTTCTCAGCTGCTGTCAACTACAAACCAATAACAGACTCCTTTACTCCACTCACATGAGCAGCGGACACCTCACCTCACTTAGATCAAGAAATGTTAGAATGAGCTCAATGAGGGCTTATCGGGATGTTTCCATCTCATAGTAACCAGATTCTGCAGTGAAGCAAGCAAAAAAAAGTCTTTGGTGACTATGAGCCAACAGCTGAGATAAATCTATACGCTGGTATAATCTTCCTTGCTTTATGTACTCATCACAGCCCCAAAGGAAAGTAAACATTGCTCTCAGCAGAGGTTTTCTTGCAGAGAAATGCATTGGAAACATGTTTATTACATGTAACAGTCAGGAATAGGTCTGCTGTAACTGCCAAGATTTCTGCTTCCCCATTACCCAAATTTTCTGTCATTACACTAATTTCTTTGAACCAGTTATGGAGACTTTTCCCAGCACAATGACCAAAAGTGACACTCAAAAAATCCTGGCACCAGTATATAATGTTATCACCCAGAAATTTAAACAATGTTTTCTTTTTATATTTACTTTTGATCCTGAAATCATGTTTTCAGAACTGCCTTGACACTGCTATCATCAGTTAAGTGCAGAACAATGTTATCAGAAAAGTGTGAGATTTTTAAAACTTCACCTTTAGGTATATTTATCCCTCTTATGCTTTTGATTTTCCTGATAGTGCATGCTAGCGGTTTGGCACATAGCACATAAAGCAACGCAGACATAAAGTCCGCTAGTTTGGTCCATACCAACAACATGTGGAATAGCAGGAGTTAGCTGGTTAGTAACGGCCTCATTCATGATTTTATGCTCTACACATAAAATTGTTTTAAGGATTGTTAAATAAAAGTTCGGTCATCGCATAAAGTAATGTAATCACAACCTCCCACATGCATTTTGCAAAAACAACAAATACAATAACACAATGCTTATACTGTTTTACAGGATAATAATCAAATGAAAGTGCATCAACATTACAACATTTACATTAACAGGTTCTTGAGAAAACATCAACCTGACTTAAAAACAAAACACCAGCTTCGAAACAGCTTCCTGAGAAGAAAGAGATTACACTGTCCAGTTACTAAAAAAACATGAAAAATAAACATTTAAAGTATCCAGCTTGTTGTATCAAACGTAAACAAAGTCACTAACCCAAATACTCTCCCTGTCACATGACATGAAATCAATAAATGATAAATTTACACTTAAGTTACATAAGGGCAAACCCACTTTCTGTCACAGGACATGGAAGTACATGAAAAACATATATACAAAGTACAATTAAAGGTGCGTTTTTTTTGTTTGCTGTGTCTTTGAAATCTCTGAGGATCATTTGGACACATTATCCTCCTTCTGTCTTAAATGGAGTCCCAGCTGGAAAGAGCTTTTGATCCCGAAATGTAAAAAAAAGAACAAAATTAAGGGGTGCATGTATTATTTGGCAACACATATTTTGGCCTTTCTGGGATTATGCATGCACCAAGATCAGGGGTCAGCAACCTTAACTGAAAAAAACAGCCATTTCTCCCCCCTTCCTTGCTATTAAAATCTGTGTGGAGCCACAAAACATATTTGAGCCTCATAATGAAGGCACTCAACTTAAAAAACTAAATTAGCTGATCACAATTTTTAATCGGCTTAAATGACCTTTTTTAAAAATTATTTTCGCCACATTGGGGTACTTAAGCTTAGCTGATACATAGCTATGAATAAACCTATTCAAGCCCTTCTTGTGTTTGTGAATATTAATATAATGGAAAGTAGCTTACTTTGATAATAAAACAAACTTTTTGCATTGAAACAACAAAATCTCTACACTAAGTCTACCACAGAGGCAGAGAACTAAGATACTAACTGTTTAAGTTATTGCATTTATCTGTACCTTGAGAAATCTTTTGTTTTTCTTTTCAACAGTATTAGGGGGGTGCACCATTCCTGGAAATACTGCAATACCAGGTCGATGCGTGGAGTGGACGGAGCAAGCCCCTATTCCATCTCCCTGTTCCAAAAATCAATTTA
>JAQLOL010000010.1:15286473-15296997 GCA_029783665.1 Naso thynnoides
ACTTTCCTCCACTTCTTAGGTTATCATGCTCTGTTCGGCTGCCAATATGACATAAGTTCAGTTTCACCTGTTTTCCCATCTGTCTTGGGGTCCATGATGACAAATTCTGGAAGCAGTTTGCTTATTCGTCGGCCTTTGAGAATAGGAACCAAGCCTCCCAGGTACTCCAGGTACAGAGTATAGCAGGGCCCGCCAACCTCAGGGTTATCCTCCGTACGCTTCATTGTGCAGTGCAGACGCTCGTTTCCAGCTGTTGGGTAGCTCACAAAATCACGCATGTTGTTGGGATCTGGGATGGGGGGCTGAAAGAAAAGAGATAAGGTTGTCGTTCACTTCTGCTACCCATAACTGTTTTATTTGTGTATTGCTTCTAATGTTTTTAATGCTAACCTACATTTTGTCTAAGCTAATTTCAGACATATTATGTCCTGCTGTCTCAGAAGGTAACAAACATGACAGCACTAGTATGTACAATTTCAGGAAGTTGTTCAAATTTATTTTTACGGTTTTAATGAATCTCGCAACTCTTCTTCTGTGTACCTTGATGGTGGGGACGAAAGCAGTAGTGACGTAAGAACAGAGGCGGGAAGGCATGGTGAGCTTGGCAACATCTTTTTCCTCCTTCACTGCTGTAGCGATGCCCTGTTGGCAGAGTAGCTGCAGGCTGGCAACGCGGTGTTCCACTCGCACAACGTAGAGCGCCGGGCCACAGGCCAAGAACAGGCGAGAGTCCCGGTGACCCCAGCACAGTGTAGTGATGGGACGCTGCAGGGTGATGGAGAAGATTATTTTGTCACATTTACTACATAGAGCACTACATCATTTCAGAAGCTTTTTATCTAGCATAGAGGACACGTTAAGTTTTCTGAGTGCTGTGCCAGCCAAAATTCTCTCTGGAATCCGGATGAAGGAGATCAAAGAACTTTAATCCCTTAATACATTAGTTAGGTAAGGGTTGTTTCCACAAATAAGTAATCTGAGAATTGTGACCCTGACTTCTCGTTAGCCATGTCTGACTCTGCTAAAGTTGATCACCTGTGCTGGTGTGTCCAGTGTGTAAATGTGTTCTCCCCGAACGTTGTAGAACTTGACAATGGCATTCCTAGTAGGGGGAGGACAGGAGGGGTCAGGGGAGAGGAGGGTTCTCTCCATCCCTGCCACTGCAAGGAGGTCTCCCTGCGAGCACCATTGGACCACCACATCTACAGCACAAGTCACAGGAGAAAAAGAAACCATGGTGTCATAAACAAAATTCCTTGAGAAATACTTGATAGACAGTCAGCGGGATAAAGACACAAGTTACAGGGGCACCTGGTCATGCATTCATGACAAAACACCCACACACCTTTCAGACCAGTGCGGATGAGGGCCGGAGAGAGGTCATCATAGTTATTCATCAGGCTGATGTCTCCAGAGGTGAAGCTGACTGTCAGCAGTGGTTTCTGGCTATGCACTAAGAAGACGCAAAGGACAAAATCAACATTTTAGACTGTGAGACAGCAACAAAATGAGATAAGAGACAGTTTGAAGTATGCGGTAACATCAACTGCAAACTCTGTAAATAAAACTATAACTTGCTTTTTTTTTTCTCCTTTTTTTTTTTTTTTTTTACTAGGGCCCAACAAATACGGGATTTTGGGGACAGATACAGATATTAGGGAACAAATCCAATATACTGGCCAGTATTAAATATGGTTATCAAATACTTGACAAAGATACGTAATGGAGGCAGGATATCTTACATTTTAATAAACTTCATTCCAAACATTAGTGCACTGATTTGTAAATACTTCATCTAGTAGTTATTGAATAACAGTTCACCCTCTACTGGACAAACTAGATAATTACAACATTTTCTATCACTAGTCCAAGCATTTTCTTCAGGCCTTTAAGAGAAATTGTATATTTCACATTGGCACGTATTGGAGAACATTTCCGCCAATACCAACATATCTGAATACCGTATTTTCCGGACTATAAGTCGCCCTTTTTTTCATAGGTTGGCTGTTCCTGTGACGTATACTCCGGAGCGACTTATACATGAAAAAATATATATAATTTCACAGACAGCCACAAGAGGGCACTCGACTTACGCACCGATATCTCCTACTCCAATTAAAAATTTAAACAGTAAACATTAGCTTACAAAGACAACTGAGAACGACTGAACACAAATGCCCCCCAAAAGAAAATCATATTCTGCAGACTACAAGCTGCAAGTAGTGAAATTTGCAGCTGAAAACAGTAATAGAGCAGCAGAGAGAAAGTTTGGAGTAAGTGAGAAACTTGTTAGGGACTGGTGTAAAGCGGAGGCTACTCTTTCTGCTATGAAGAAAACAAAAAAAGCTAATCGCGGGCTCAAAGCTAGATGGCCACAGCTAGAGGAACGAGTTCACCAGTGGGTGCTTGAACAACGTGCTGCGGGGAGAGGCTTGTCAACGGTGCAGTTACGTCTCCACGCCCAGGAAGTTGCCAAGGCGATGAATATAAAGGACTTTGCAGGAGGACCTTCTTGGTGCTTCCGCTTCATGCAACGCAATCGCCTCTCAATCAGAGCACGGACAACAGTGTCCCAAAAACTGCCAGCAGATTTCCAAGCCAAGATCGATAGTTTCCGCGAGTTTGTTGAAAAGCAAGTAACTGAGCACAACGTGACACCGGATCACATCATAAACATGGATGAAGTCCCCCTCACTTTTGACATCCCCATGGGTCGAAGTGTCGCAGAGAAAGGGCAAAAGAGCGTGAATATAGTGACAACTGGCCATGAAAAATCACACTTCACAGTGGTGCTGGCATGTTGTGGTGATGGATCAAAATTGCCACCATTGGTCATTTTCAAACGAAAAACCATGCCAAAAATCCAATCTCCCTCTGATGTCGTCGTGGCCGTGAATGAGAAAGGGTGGATGGATCAAGAAATGATGAACTTTTGGCTTACAAAATGCTACACTAAGCGCCCGGATGGCTTCTTCAGAACACGCAAAGCCCTGCTTGTGATGGACAGTATGCGAGCGCACATCACGCCACAGTTCAAAGCGAAACTTAAAGGTTTCAATTCCATCCCTGCAATCATCCCCGGAGGCTTAACAAAAGTACTCCAGCTGCTTGACATTATGGTAAACCGGAGCTTTAAGGCAGTATTGCGTCGCCTGTGGGAGCAGTGGATGACGGACGGCGAGCATAGCTTCACAGCAACCGGGAGGATGCGCCATGCAACTTTTCTGCAAGCTATCGAATGGATCGACCAAGCATGGGCTTCAGTGACAACCGAGACCATCATGACTGGATTCAGAAAGGCTGGAATCATTGGAACTGGAACTGACTCTGAGTCTGAAAACAGCCACGCAGAAGAGGAAGCTCCGCTTCGTCTTCCTCCGGAGTTGGCGGAGTTATTCAGAAGTGACACCGAGGACGAAGAATTTAACAGATTTAGTGATGTGGAGTGAGATTGCATGTACAGTAAAGGTACACTCGTTTTGTTCTTTAGGCTATAGTTACGTAAAACTGTTTGTTATGTTACATAAACACTGGACACCTTTTCTGTTCATGTTTATTTTTCGTGTAGCTGAATAACCTTCATTGTGTTAGCATATCTTACACCAGCCTGTTCTCTATTCTTTTATTAATGTTATAACTTGCCTTCCAAGATGATGTAATGTCTGTTTTTGGTCAAGTAGTTTGTAAAATAAATTACCCGCAAAAAATGCGACTTATACTCCAGTGCGACTTATGTGTGGTTTTTTCTACCTAATTATGCATTTTTGGCCTAGTGTGACTTATAGTCCAGAAAATTCGGTAGGTAAAATGAGAAAGGAAGGGGTCGGAATTGGACTGGAGGGAGAGGTGGTCACTATTCTGAATGTATACGCCCCCCCAGGTTCAAACTGGATATTTTACAGACAATTGTTTGATAAAGTGGTATCAGAGGCGGAGGGTATTATGATCTGGGGTGGAGACCTAAATATCAGACTAAACCCAAAACTGGATTGCTCAATCAGCGGACTACAGATACCATTGATTAGCAAGAAGTTTTCAAGTTTAATGACAGAACTGGGAATAATTGACGTTTGGAGGGAATTAAATCCTAAGGGAAAAGACTACACATTTTTTCAGCACCACATCAATTATACTCCAGAATAGATTATTTTTTCATGTTCAATAAGGATAGTCATAGGGTCAAAAAGTGTGAATTTGGAATTAGAGACATATCAGACCATAGTCCAGTATATATGACTCTGGCTATGTCAAAAGAAACCAAATCAACACTTTGGAGGTTAAATATCAACGTTTTAAAAGAACAAATGAAGGAAGAGTATATCAAAGAAATCCAGATGTATATAAGGGAAAATGATAATGGTAAGGTGTCCCCCTCAGTGTTGTGGGACGCGTGTAAAGCTGTGATTAGAGGAAAGCTAATTGCTAAATCAACATATTTGAAAAGTCTAAAACAGGAAAAACTTAATAAATTAGAATCAGAGCTTAAAAAACTGGAAAATGAACACAAAAATAAGGTGGATGAGAGAATAAACCAAGATATCAAAAGAATTAAAACAAAGATAAATGACATCTTGGCACAAGAGATTCAGAAAAAGCTGATGTACATGAAACAGCGATATTACGAAGCAGGAAGTAAATCCACAAAACTGCTGGCCTACAGATTAAAAAAGCAAATGGCAATTAATAACATCTATAAAATTAGGGACTCTACAACAAATGTGCCAAAATATAAGACGGAAGAGATACATAAATGTTTTGAAACATACTATAAGAACCTATATTCCCAACCAAAAATAAACAATAAACAACAGATAACCACATGGCTGAATTCATTAAATTTACCTAGAGTGAAAGAGGACCAGAATTCAGCTTTAACGAAGGAAATCACAGCAGAAGAAATAAACTCAGCAATCTCAAAACTAAAAACAAACAAGGCTCCGGGCACAGATGGTTACACCTCAGAGTTTTATAAAGTGCTCAGAGAACCATTGGTCCCCTTGCTAAAGAACGCATTTAATTGGGTGCTAAAAGAGGGAGAAATCCCGAACTCTTGGAGGGAAGCCTACATTTCAATTGTCCCGAAGGAGGGAAAGGACAAAATGGAGTGCTCTAATTATAGACCAATTAGTGTCCTTAACCAGGACTATAGACTTTTCACCTCCATCCTAGCTAGACGCTTAGAAATAATTCTGCCAGGTATAATTCACCAGGACCAGACTGGTTTTATAAAATAGAGACAGACACAGGACAATATTCGACGCACATTACACATCATGCAAAACATTGTTAAAAAACAAGTAGAAGTAATTATATTAGGGTTGGACGCAGAAAAAGCATTCGACTCTGTCAGGTGGGATTTTCTATATATGGTGTTGGCGCAATTTGGTTTTCATGAAACATTTGTCAAGACTATACAATCCCTGTATAATAAACCTACAGCCAGGATTAGAATTAATGGAAATCTTTCAGACTCTTTCGTATTAGAGCGTGGGTGTCGCCAAGGCTGTTCAATTAGCCCGCTCCTATTTGATCTCTATTTGGAACCCCTGAGTCAATGGATAAAACAAAATGAAAATATAAAAAGGCATTGACATTAAGTGAGACGAACAGAAAATAGCATTATTTGCAGATGATGTGTTAATATATTTAACGCAGCCGAATACATCCCTCCCAGTACTTATGTCAACACTTGAAGAATTTGGTCTATTTTCAGGCTATAAACTGAATGTGAAGAAAACCCAGATTCTCAAGTTTAACTATGCCCCAGATAGGAAAATTAAAGGGAGGTTTAGGTTTAACTGGGACACAAAATTCATGAAATACTTGGGAGTAACCCTGCCTCAAGACATGTCTCAACTGAAATCTATAAATTATGATGCATTAATTTCAAGAATAAAATCTGATATAGAAAGGTGGAATTTAATCCCATTCACTAGTTTAGCTTTGAGAGTGGAAGTGGTTAAAATGAACATACTCCCAAGGTTATTATATGTATTCCAAACCCTACCTGTAGAATTAACAGACACAGATTTTACAGAATGGGACAAATTCATTTCAAGATATATTTGGCAAGGGTTAAGACCACGAATAAGATTTAGAACTCTTCAATTGCCTAGAGATAAAGAGGGACTAGCCCTACCATGTCTTAAGAGCTACTATCAGGCTGCACAGCTAAAAACCTTGTGGAGTCTATGCAATCCCGCCTACAGTGCAAGATGGAAGGACACTGAGTGTCTCACATCAGACACACATGTTCCAATACACGCAATAATAAATGACAAAAAATTGAGGGAGCATCTTATAGAAGAGATGAATCCATGGCTGGGGGTATCTTTGAAAATATGGTTTGAGATTATAGCAAAGAATAATCTGACTGAGCAGAGAAAGGTTCTAAGATGGATTTCACACAATTCAGACTTCATACCAAACACAGGAGATAATAGTTTTAATAGATGGGAAGTGGGACCAAAAGTATTTTGGGAGCTTTTTAATAAGAAGGCTATCAAAAGTTTTCAGGATTTAAAAAATCAATATGGTCCAAACAACCAAGATTTATACAGATACCTGCAGATGCGGCATTATATGGAGCAAACTATTAAAAAGTTTAACCCAGATGAGCTAGAATCAGGAATTATTAAACTATTCATCTCAGCATATGAATCAGACCTAAGCAAGAAATTAATCACAAAACTATATAAAGAAGTGGAAAATTTAAAGAGCAACAATACAGCATATATAAAAGAAAAGTGGGGAAAAGAGGTTGGGAGGATGTTATCTGAGGAGGAATAGGAGAAGGTAAATGAAGGACAGTGGAAAACAACATGCTCCCTCTCATGGAGAGAGTATGGGTGGAAGAACGTTGTAAGATATTTTATTAAACCAGCACAACAGAAATCTCAAGATACAAGATGTTGGAGACTTTGTGGGGAAAATAAAGCCAATCATTTTCATATCTTTTGGGGATGCCTTTGTATTATACCCTATTGGCAAGAGTTAAAGAAGAATATGGAAAAGATTCTGAAAGTGCAACTCCCATTTACCTTCAAAGTCTTATATCTGGGAAAAGAGATTCAGGAGGTCACGAGGTCAGGAGAAAAATACTTATTTCGAATAATGTTGGTGTCAGCTAAGAAAGCAATCACCAGGAACTGGTTAAAAACAGATGCACCAAATATAGAGGATTGGATAGAGGTAATGCTCAATACTTATAGAATGGAGAAGCTGACTTTCTTGTCTAGACTTAAAACAGACACGTTTAATAACTATTGGGAAAACTGGGTTGATTTTGTGTCTCCATTGAAAGGAGATTTTGTGAAGTAAAGACACTGTATATGGTAGATTATTGACCCCCTTGGTTCAGGCTACAAACTCGTTCATTGTTCACATGTTTATTTAATATGTATTACACTCCAACAGGAGAAAAGGGACATCTGTAAAAAGTGGTGGAGTGTGGAGTGTGGAGATAAGGACTGGAGTGAGGGGGGAAAAAAAAGTGTTTCTTTCTTCCTCACACTTACTCTACTGTAACTTTACGTGAGATTTTATATCTACCTTGTTCTCTGTCCCCCGGTGGAGAAGTATGACTTTGTTCTGGTGGAAAACTGTACATGTAAATGGAATATTGATTGAGCATTGAATTATGGATTCAATAAAAAAGTTAATTAAAAAAAAAAAAAAAAGAATTTGATTTACAGGGATTTGAGCTTAACTTCCTTAATAGAGAGAGCAGATGCGGAAGGAGGGTAGCTCTTCTTGTTGACAAGGGTCTCATTTACAAAGTTTTTGAAAGTATGTCACTAATCATTGACAATGTAATGGAGTGTATCACAGCTGAAATATGTATGGAAAAATTTAAGAATGTCATTGTCAGTTGTATGTATAGGAAACTAGGATCCAACATTGAAATCTTTACAGAAAATATGGAGAGAATGTTTATCAAAGTAAAGCAGAAAGTTAACTACATTTGTGGAGAATTTAACATAGAATTGCTAAATCCAAACAAACACAAATTGACGAATGAGTTTACAGAAATGATGCATAGTATGGGGCTTTTTCCAACAATCACAAAACCAACCAGAATAATTTCTCATGATGCCACTCTGATCGATAATAGTTTCACAACAAAACAATATGGAAAGCAACTCTGTGGGTAGAATATAAATTAATGATATTAGTGACCATCTGCCGGTCTTTGTGGCTCATGAATGTAATTATAGGAGGAACAGTCAATGTGATGATATTAAATACAGGAGAATAAGAACTGAGGAATCTATATCTGCATTTAGGAATGATATAAGAAAACAGAATCAGAATGAGGTAAGTGAGGAAGCAGATGTTAATAAAGAATAGGACTTATTCTTATGTATAAATAAAACTTTACACCAAAAAAAAATTGTCCACTGAAGCAAAATAGCAATAAAAAGAAATATTCAGAAAAACTCTGGATGTCCAAGTGGCTGCAAAATACTGTCCCACAGGGGTCAGTATTGGGCTAAAAATTGTTTATTCTCTTTATAAATGACATTTGTAAAGTAACAAACTTACTAAAATTTGTTGTCTTTGCAGATGACACAAATATTTTTTGTATTTCTTGTGTTTCAATTGGATTGAGCACGAACGGAAGCCGATCCTTTGTTTTATGTCACGTGCCATAAATGAGAGGCCGTACATGATTATTATTACATGCGTTCATAAATTTTACCAGAGGTCCATGGAGAGAAGAAGGAGGGAGGACAGCGCATCATTGCATGAAGCAGGAGCAGCATTCCTGCTTGTAACATTTTGCAAACTGCCATGGCAATAAAAAATAGTCAAAATGTCAAAAGCAAATCCAACTTTCTGCAATCAGTCAGCTGATGTTTCCTCAGTATATATATGGTCATTATTAAATGTGTTAGTACATTTACCCAAGGCCCATGCTGCTCTCTTTGAAGCCTCAAAAGGACGTGAAGATGACCTATGACTAAAAGTCTATGAACCACAGTGTCATGAAGAAGATTCAGAGAGATTCATACATGAGACGTCTCCCTAATTACCTGATTTATCACTGCACATTTTACCTGTGCTGGACTCTTCATGTCAGCCAGCAGTCACTCTGTCTGTTAGAATCTGGTGTGTAATGGGAAAACATTACATTTTACACAGTCACGGAAAATAAAGTCACCAGAAAGTAAAGTGTGCAGCATCCTTCTCATAACCCAGCGCACCACGGAGTCTCTCCCTTTGAAGCTGCTGACAGCTGCTGACAGCATGTCACAGCAGGGTCGGTCCTTTGACATTTTGGGGCCCTGGGCGAGATTTAGATTTAGGGCACCAAACTGCTCCTGGCATCAGTTGACCATTACATGTTGTCAGTTGGATTTTGTTATAAAATATTTTTGGGTTGTTAACTTTCTTTTTTAAATAAAATAAAGAACATTACGGAAAACTTGGATGCAAGCAATTCTTTTGTATTATTAATGCACTGCAGAAGTATCGTATTGGCAAATACTCACTATGAGACAACTCAGATCAGGATAGGTTAAAAAAAAAATTGGTTGAAACATTCCTAATTCTAACAAGCTATCTCTGAACTTGACGCAAAATTCATGATATTTGGGAAATGCAAATAAATGTTAAAATAGTAACTGATAATGTAATAACAGAAAGTATATTAGAAGAAGTTTTTGGCAATGATAGCAGACCACAAGTTGTGCTGGAAGCCCCACATTAAATATGTGTGTGTGAAGATAGTCAGGAGTATCGGGTTATTCAACAAAACAAGACACATCTTTAACGAGAAGACACAACATATTCTTTACTGTGCACTAATCTTACTATATCTGTATTATTGTGTGGAAGTTTGGAGAAACACCTACAAGAGCACCTTACAAAAGATTTACACTTTACAAAAAGCAGCAATAAGGATAATAAATCGTTCAGGGTATTATGAGAACACTAACCATTTGTTTTTAGAAGTCACAATCATTAAAATTTATGGACATGGTTAAATTTAAAACTGGACAACTTATGTTTAAAATACAACAAAATGAAGTACGGGATTATATACAAAAAATGTTTAAGGACAGAGAGGGTACAAATCAGCTGAGAGGTACATTTATGTTAAAACAGCCACCTGTTAGACCTATTCTTAAAAGCATGCGCAGTTTGTGGGGTGACCTTGTGGAATAGGCTAAACAAAGAAATCAAACAGAGTTATAGTATTAATATCCCATAGTATCCCAGTCCGAATCACCGCTGCGCAGCAGCTATAATTTCTGTTTTTAGGAGAGTTTTAAAAAACAGAAATTATAGCTGTAGCAGACAAAAAAGAACGCTTTACTTCAGTACGGCCAAGCCAGCAGTTCTGTGTGTCTGCACAGGCACAAACATAATAGATGCAACCATGCAAACAACAAGATGCTGAGATTTAGGCAGCTGTTGCTATGCTACCTATGAGTAAAAAACATAATGCCATTAAACCTGATACACTGGTGGGTTTTTTTTTTTTTTGGTTTTTTTTATTTAAAAGACTTGTGTGCACAT
>JAQLOL010000010.1:15306297-15317898 GCA_029783665.1 Naso thynnoides
TCTGCACCATCCCTTCTTTACCCTAGCAACCAACAGAGTCCAATCTGTCTGCAGTCCAGTGGAACAAGGGTTGTTAACTGTGTTCATACAACAATTTTATACTACGCTGAGAAATTTAAGTTAAGCAAAATATATGGAAAACCAAAGTAAACTATCGTTCTGGCTAAAACTGTAAATGCCACAACATCGTCTTAAACCAGTGCAACTTAAAGCTGCACTAAGAAATCCATCACAGCTAAGAGCTGTTTTTTGAAAAGAGACCATTTTTATACTAAACATAATATTAGGCTGATTAAGCATCATGGAAATGAGCAATAAAGCTACACTTGGTCAAGGCCATGTATTCACAGCATTAGGAAACTGTTTAAACCGTCAGCTGCAACCATATTGATAATAGGGATGGGAATCTCTGGCCACCTCAAGATTTGATTACGATTCAAAGGACTAAGGTGCAATGATTAAACAATTAGGCTATAAATGCATCTTGATGCATTGATGCTTCTTGATGCATCTCTTTTTGTAATCAATAGTTTAATTCAATTATTTTTTTATGCATAGTTTGTTCTATATATGATGTCTTTTTTCTCACTGTGAAACTTTATAAAACCCAAAGTGCTTCCACACAGAGGGTGTCGGCTGCTTTTCGCACTCAATCTTTTTCTCAGCCCATTTTTGTTACGTACACTACATTGACTATACTGGCAGGCATGGCACTTTTACATGCCGCCTTTTTCGTTCTGGCAACATTGAGTAAGAAAAATCAATTTTTAATCGATTAATCATTTATTCCATGAAGTGCCAAAAAAGTGTGAAAAATGCTCATCTCAATTTCCCAGATCCCAATATGACGTCTTCAAAATGCCTCTTTTGTCCAAACAGCACAAAACACAAAGTCTCCTCATTTATGATCTTAAATGTTATAGAAAAGCAGCAAATCCTAACATTTAAGAGGCTAAATCAGCAATTCTTTATATCTTTTTATTTGAAAAATGACTGAATGATTAATTGATTATCAAAATAGTTAGCGATTAATTTTCTATTGATTGATTTATCACTTATTCGATTAACTGTTGCTCAATTGCACCCTGGAACCCAGTTTCAAAAGTTTGTGGTTTCAGGGGCATCGTGTAATGTGTTAATGAAAGGTGAAACAACCACAGAAGTTTAAAGACTGATCCAAAAACTTGTGCCATGTAAACTTCCCCTTAGAGTTTTGTCAAATTTAGGAAAAGAGGAGACAAACATCTCAAGTCAAAATCAGGGTTATGTGTAGAAAAAAATAAAACAAAATAAATCTGCACTGCAGGCCAGACGGCAGGTTAGAATTTGTTTAATTATCACAGTTAAAGGAAATTTCAGGTTGTTATTGTTCTCTTGGGTGTTTCTCATAAGGTAAGTTAAGGTCTCACCAATTTTCTGTACATGGAAAATTATTCTATAAATGAAGCCCAAACAGGGATAAGAGAAAATGATTTGAGGATGTATTTATGTAATTACAGCAGCCATACTGAGGTAACTCCAGTTAAAAACAAAATTTATTCTGCAGGACTTCCGAATAATTCCCTATTTGTCACTTGTAAATTGTTAAATGTCTGAGGTAATAAAAAACAGAGTTATCCTCAGTGAACTTGCACAAGCATGTTAGTATGAATACACAATGTGCAGCCCTCCAGCAAAATGACTGTACAGTAGGACTGATCACGGTCCTGGCCCTGTTCTCGCAGCAATAAGCTGTCCTGTGAGCCAGATTTACCGCGTTTTCACTCCTACTCCCGGTGGTGTAAATCCAAATGATGCTCTATAGGTGTGTCTCAGCTGGTGAGCCACAGGAAAGGGGACAAAATGAGAAGTGGCCTGCTGCAGGTCTGCAGCTAAGGTCTCTATGTTATTCTGGCTGAGCTGACAATATTCACAGACCATTAAAAATGACCTGCTATCTATCATTCAGCTCCAACAGTCACCTGATGCAGCAGTGCTCAATGTCTGCAAAGCTGACAGCTTCTGCAGTAGTATTGTCGAAGACAACAAATTTCCATGCTCATGGGTCTCATTAGGGGAACACAACTCTGTACTGCTACACCGCTCGTGCACTTTCAGCAACCTCTGGTGAGTGAAATGGATTTTCCATGTGGTATTTTACAACCTAATTCAGATCAAGCCAGTGTAGACATGAGGCTTTAGATGGGGTTTTAGTTTCAGTTTGCATAATTCCAACATCAGTCATACATTACAAAAGTATATCAACAAAGCATGTCAAAAGAAAAAGAAATTAACATGGGCTACACATGCTGTGTATACATGTGTGCATGCTTCTCAGCAGCCTCACAGAGGTGAGAATAATCTGTGTATGTGTAAATTTAGCTCAGTGTGGAGATTAGTGTGAGCTGGTCAGACATCCCGCGAGGGGGGCAGCTGAGCACCTCGCTGTGACGCAGCGATCTGGGAGATCAGACGTCACATGGAGACAGAAAGGATAAGAGTGAGAAGCCACAGGACAAAGAGGGGCCAGGGGGATCAGTAAAGGCACGTGCACATGTGCCAGGCTTGCCAGCCCAAGCATACTTTAATAAAAGCTTCATTAATTATCACACGCATCATGGTCAAAGACATGCACTGACAAAATGAATAACTATGCAGTGGGTGGTTAGTGCCCACAGGTTCAAAGATCCATTCAATGTAACATAAAATGAAATCTCACAGAGAGTTGTAGGAGGAGTGCAGCGCAAATGGAAAAGCCTAAAGTCAGATATTTTTAAGAATGTCTTCATCCCACACCAACTAATACCGAAAAGGAAAAAAGGAGTACATGTTTGTGATCTCTTTAATTTTGTCCTTTGGCCAGTGCACGGTCATTGACAACTTCTGCTGTGGAAGTTGGCAATGTCTTCACTCCAGCAGTGCCCTGCTGTTGTCACTGCAACTCTGGCCTCTTGCTGAGACTTAGAGACAGGGTGCTGTGCTGACCCTAGCAACTTAACTGAGATGACAAAATCAAATAAAGGGACAGCTTTGGGTTGCACTGGCGTCAGCAAAAGTGAAAGGACACTGTGACAGTGCAGTGCCAGTTTGAGCACCGGTCCCTGGCACCAAGGACTTTCTTTTTGCAAGGTTACTATTAAGTGGGACTGGTAGAACGTGAAATCAGTGGCTTAAGTGTAGATCACTATGGCGGTATTTACACTGCATGGCTCAAGCGGCCCAGTCCCAATTTTTTTCCTCCTACGTGGCACAGATCGGATTTGTACTATGCACGTGTAAGCAGTAAAAAAGCACACGGAATGTGATATTCTCATCCGATTCAGGCCTGATCCATTTGTGGAAATAAATCCAATACAAATCTAATAGGTGTCATTTCGACCATGATCTAAGCGGACAGAACGGATATTCCCTGTCAATGCGAGTCCCACGTCATTAAAAAATTTGACAGCTCTGCATTTTAATGAGGAAAACACACGTGCAAAAGACTCTCTGTGCTCTCAGCTGAAAACATAAAACGGTGACAGTGCAATGGAGGATGGGGTCTTAAAAGACATTTAACGATCGTTACCAAAAGTAATGTTAAAGTTCTGTCTTTTAAGTCTTGAGGGCAAAAAGACAGCGCATCCAAAACACAGGCTCTGTACAGAAACAGTTCAGTTTGCGAGAAGGTCTCATTTGTAAGAGCGCAGTTTTAAGCACTTGATAGTCACCACCGAAGGTTGCAGCGGGGACGAAATATTCCCACAGACTCCTGACACCACCGGAAACATTATCCCCATTACACCAGTTTTCTACATGAAAAAAAACACTTCCTGTACCACACACATGAAGTTACTGCTAATGCATGCATATACGCACATACTTAAATAACACTACACACTGCATGCCACATTAAAATAAAATGCACATACACTGGATTTACACTCAACAAGGTTTTACATTTGAAATGACCTGGACAGGTCACAGTAAAACATACAACTAGCTTAGTTCAGGTTAATATTTCTTGTGCTGCATGGTGACTTTGCAGAATGGCAATAACAGAAACACAGACAGACAAAAACACAGTCAACATAAAATAGCACGACAGGAAAAGAAGAAGAAAAAGAAGAAGAAGAGAAAGAAGAAGAAGTTAGTCCCACTCTACCAGCTGTGCATGAAGCTGCTGGAATTTCTTGACTAAATAGTAACGAATCATTAAAAAGGCCACCTGGCCCACAATAAAATCAGATTCAGTACAAGCAGGAGACTCAGGGAAATTCTCCCTTTTGCCTCCACAACTCCGTCCACACTGTCCTCTGTTTCTGGGTCTGACATGATATTAAATCAGACATAAACTCAATTACAGAAAAGCGCTGTGCTGTGCTTATACAAAAGCAAGGAAGCCAAAATGGGCGAAGTAGGGCCGGAATGATTTGCAGTGAGACAGAAAGGGCAATGGGACGGGACCTTCAGCGGAGGTAGAATCGGAAACGTTTAGGAGTAGAGCAAGCATGTGATAAAATATGAATCAATATTTAATAAGGGTATTTACACTGATTATTACAGGGTGTGAGGAAATGCTCCGTGAAAGTAGCTGCAGGCAAATTGTATACAGGTTGTTAGCAAGATGGACACTACACACCAATATGGTGTATTTTTGGTGTATTTTGGCCTAAATTAACCTGATGAGCATGGAAACCTGTCAGTTTTGCTAGGAAAACACGGAAGTTCTCCAGAAGAAGGAGAAAAGGAAAAAAAGTAGGATGCACGGCACAAAAAGACATGCATGAGAAGAGCAGTCTGGGGCTTCCATTTCCTGGTTTCTGCCTTTATTTGCTGTGCAGTAATTAGGGGCATTTTTTCTGCAAACAGCACAAAAACAAAGTGAACAAGTGTGCAGATATGTCTGCCTGATCCCTGACCACAAGCCAGAGGTTCCCTCTTGGAAAACTTCTAGCGAGCAGACAAGAACACCTGAATCCTAGGAAGCAGGGGACCTGAATGTTACGCAACATGTCCTCTCTAAGGATGGATTAGCAGCCTAGAGCCATTTCCACTAAGCACATTTGGTGAGACCATTTTAATGCAGTGAATGGGTCGTGTCAGCTTCGATCCTGAGCAGGGCTTCTAATGTCAGAGGTCAGATAAGGAAAGAGCAGAAGAAGGTGCTCACGAGGAAGACGTGTAAAGGCAAAAGGAGAAAGGTGATTACAGAATAAAGAGGAGAAAGGCTGATAAAAAACAATCTAACACAATAGGGACTTTAGCATTACTTACTAGTTAATTGAAACTTACTAGAAAAAAAATTAAAATGTACATGATCCTCTATTCTCTATTTTTATGTGACAAACTATCATGAAGCTTTATTACTGCACTAGTACAAAAGCATTAAGCATTTGTTCAGACACAGCTCAGTGTGCAGATGAGCATTTAGGCCCCAGGAGCTCAGACAAGCTGCAATGTGAGTTCAACCTACGAGGTGAAGTGGTAAACATGAGCTGGTGCCCTACGGGGCCAAGGGTCTCTGATGGATTAGAGCCCTGAACATTTGTCCCTTTTGCCTTAACGAAGAGCCTGGATTTGGCCTTAAGGGGAAAACTAACAGGTGGGACTCCTGACTCTTGCCACTATTCCACCATTGTTCCTGTGAATGACAGCAAGGTGTGTGTAAACTGTTTGAACACAAAACTTCTCATCCATCGGTGAAAGAAAGAGTTTCAGGCACAGTAATCCACAAACACGATGACCTTGGGTTAAGGACTTTCTCAGGTTGCATATTTTTAGCAAATAAAGCAAAAACATACCCTGGAGATTGTCACTTAATGTTCTACTTTCATGCACATCCATGCTCCAAACACTGCAGCTGCTCTGTGCTTTGTGCCTACAAATAAAAGAACTACTTCTACGTATAGTAAACACCCAGTGACATGCCAGTGATGTTGTAAAAAAGGAGGCTTATGTCAGGATCATGACTTATACAGCATGCAACACATTTGTATTGTTTCTAAACAAAATATAAAAACATTTAATAAGTGGATTTAAAGTATTTCCCTTACATACCAAATGATATATGTATGCTTTTATTCCAAGACAAACAGCACAGCTAACAGTTGACAGGATTCTGAAAGACAATTTGCCAAAAAAACCTGCGTTGCAGCCAACATTTCCTCGTCAACATGCATGACAGCTGCTGTCAAGTCTGTCTGGGATGTTCAGCTCTCGCAGAAAATGGATGGACTGGCTGCTCAGTCAGTTTAGCATCTGAGCGCATTGTGATGAAAAAAAAAAGCAACCGATTGTCAAAAGAGGTGTTGATCTATTCTGATGCACATCCCAGAGGGTTTACTCTGTAGAATCAGAAGTATAGTCACATAAAAAAAGACACAAAACTTGCAGCTTTCATCTATTTTCAATTTTATTTAAGTCTGGAGCAACTGACAAGCCTGCTGCTAAAGGTCAGAAGCTTTGTTTAGTTAACAATACAAAAATAGTATCCGGGCTTTGGAGGCAAATTTCATTTCAATACGTTTTTTTTACTTGTCTGGTGGATTTATTTTTGGGTTAAAAAGAACTGTTAAGCAGACAGATTTAATCTGTGTTGCAAAAGAAATTTGATGTTTCCCTCAATGTCTGTTTTACACAATAACTCCTTAAGAACAAAACAAGAGTGAACATCAATCCCATCAACCCAATGATCAATCATCATCATCATCATCATCATCATCATGTTTGAAACAGACAGTTACAAAGCAGTTGTGTTAAATCATAAGCAAAGCCAGAACCAAAATAGTGAGTCGATTATTTGATCAACAAAAAACTAAAAAGCAAATATTCTGATAACTGAGAAATCATCAGTCATTTTTAAAGTAAAAAGACGCAGAACATTCACTGACGCAACATGGGACTCAACATTTCTTCTAAGCAACCAAGCTCCACGAAAAACACGAAGCACTGAATACAAAGCAGTCCGCTCCCGACACCCACTGTGCAAAGATGGGTGTGGGAGACGGGACAAAAGGAGCATGGCTCCACACACATACACATTGCTCCCTTTGAAGCCGTTACCTTGTAATTATCTCTCACCCTGGCTGAAGGGGAATCAGACACAGACAGGGGGACAAACCTTCATCAGAGATCAACTACAGGCCGTGGACCTGCAAAACCTTTTCATTATCTGAGGCAAACCAAACCTGAGATCCTTCAGAGTAGGTGCTAGAGTAGGATAAGAGCTAAGCTTCATCAAAACACAAGATGCTGCTAGCCAAAGTATATTGTAGTGCCATGAAAGCCAACCTTAAGTGAACTCAAGCGTAAATAATTAGGGCTAAGCTATATGGCAACCAAAACCCAGACTGAATGACAACACAGTGCAAAGGGGTCCTAATGTTCAGATTTAAGTTAAAGCCAAATTTTTATTAAAACAAACCTGCGCTCAAAATAAAATGTAAACACAAGGTTTCCTTCCCTGTTTGCAAATATATAACTGTATATTATTTCTACATGCAAATTAACATTACATAAATAGCCTTTATTAAATAAAATAGGTCCATCTCTAGGAGTGCTCCTTCAGATGTTTTACACAACAATAACAGACTGATTAGAGTCTCATTACAGTTTTCCTCTCCTGTTTAACAAAAATCAACAGCTGTGCAGGTTCTGTTACATATCTGACTTTTTTAATCCAAACCATCCCTCAATAGTTGCAGCATTATTTTATTTCTTTATTTTTCTTTAACAATGTTAATACACTTGCACTGCATGTGCCCTTCCCAAGCACACAGAGTTTTGTCACACAATAGAACAGATTCAGATCACAGCATATTACTCAGTTCAGTTCAATTCACGGCATGTGAAATTATGATATTTTAAGTCTGTTTTGTTCCATACCATGTACAGTCACAGCACAGAAGCCTACAGACTGGGGGTGTCCCAATCCCACTTTTTCCACTTCCGATTGGATCCCGATACCGGCAACTTGAGTATCTGCCGATACCGATATCAATCCGATACCTGTGGTTTACTTCTCTCTATTACTGATATCAGTCCAACTGATATCAGGCAGGCAGCATATTTTTTAATCATGTAGCCTGCAATGTTAGAAAAGGATTCATCAAGTGATATTACTCATATGGAGAACAACAAAAACTTCCCCAGTATACAGTCCACAACAGCTGGTTACGAGAAAAACTGACCCCATTTATTAATAGACCGATTGGTTTAAATTTTAAACTTAAACAGCAGCATTAAATAAAATAAATTTAAAATAAAGTAGATGTCCCTGTGTAACAAAAACACATGACATCTTTAACATTTCTGTAATGATTTTATTTTGGTAGGCAGGAAGCAGAAGTAGTAGACACAACGCATTTATATGGAGGGACAGACCCCTGTGCAAGCCGTTTTTGATACCGAAAATGGATTAAATAATTACCAAAAACCTTCTCTTGTAGACTTTACATACTGGATTTACAGTATGAGGACTGTATAAAGTCACTCAAGTTCCAGGGGACATAACTCTGTTAGCTTCTGGCTACAAAGAAAAAGTAAGTCGCTATTCTTTTTCTATAAAAAATTATTTAATGTTTTGTAAACTAAATATTCTGGGGTCATTTATGACCCCACAGACCTCAGAAAGTTAATTAAGTTAAAAAATTTAGGCGTGTGAGCGTCTCTATCCAAAGCTGCACACACTGATGGTAGAGCAAGCCTTACTTACAGCAGAGAGAGAGTGACAGCTGGGGGAGAGAAAGGCGGCGCGACCAGAAGAATAAAATGTTATTTTCTGATTGTTTCTCAGCAGTTTAGCTCTAAATCAGCCTACAACACACCAGACCTCCACACACCTCCACACAACCATCAGGAAGGAGTCTTATTGTGTTTTTGGTTTGTAATGTAGTCAGCTGATCTCTGCTCTGGAGATAGCTGCTAACGTTAGCCTACTTGCCTACTTGTCCACATGACTAGCCATGAGTGTGGCACTACTGTTGTTGTTGTTATGTGCGCGCTGCATACTGTAACAAAGTGCTTGGATCGGATCTTTTTTTATGCCGCCTGATCCAATCCGGCATTTTTGGCAGATATCAGACCGATATCTGATCCGAGTATCGGATCAGGACACCCCTACTATAGGCCTACATTTTTAGCACTAAAACCCCAAACTTTAGTTTAAATAAAACCACCAGCAACAAAAAGTGAAAAAAAAAAAACAAATAGCCTTCAAATATAGCAAAAAGTCACAGCACAGCTTCAACCACACAAAAAGTGAAACATGTCTTACCAAAATCAATTGTTTTTATCTTGCCTTTTTTTAAAGAAAAGTTACTGAATAAGTAATCAAAGTTCAATTCTGGGACAAGTATTGATTTTACGGCCACGAGTAACAACATGTTCAAGCATCTCTGTCATTCTGGTCCTTCACTTGTTCTTGATCCTTGGCAATTTCGGAGAAAAAAAGAGGAACGTTCTCCCTTTCAGTTGCTGACAGGTAGCAACAATTATGGTTGAAGTTCAGATATTTCACTGCCTACGTGTACAATGTGTACAATATGTATGTGTGACAAATAAATCCTCTCACATCCTCTTCAAGTTGTCATATTGGCATTTAAGGTGGACTGATTAATTCATGGCGTTAACTCATGCCTCGAACAACATGCAAGTAAACATTCCATCTTAAAAGATGCATTTGAGCGGTACAGTGAAATTTTTTTTTTCTTCCCACCAGTAACATTCAACTAATGAGAAATAATTAATGTGAAAAGACAGCAAAGCATCCCTTCGTTTTTTGGAACTGCTAAAAAGGTAAAAGATCCTTTCATTTTTCGAAGTGTTTGCTAAATGACCAATGTAATGATGCATGCGCTTCGGCACCTCCATTAGTAGAACAACACCCCATCGGCCCGGGCCCTAGGCATGTGCTGGGTCCTGGACACTTGCCCACTTTGCCCATGCGGTAATCCATCATTGGCCCTACCCCTTCTCCAGACAGAGGCAGTGCAAACCATTACAAGAAAAAAAGTCCTTCACTGATCTGCCATCATCAAAACTGACATCTGACCGGATAAGGATCCACCCTTTACTTCATTGCCACTATTAGCCCAAATATAAAAGACACATCAATTGAGATACTTGCTACCATTAAAATAATCACAGGACACTCTGGTCTTTACATCAACAGAAGGAGAAATAGCCAAGTATAGGAGTGAACTCCTACTGGAAAGGTTCAAGTTGCATATTTTGTACACTTATTCATAACATGACTTGAGCCAATTTACATTTAAGGACACTCGTCACCAACAAGGACAAGTGCTCAATGACAGATCTGATGTTTAAAGGACAAGACTCCCAGAGGACGTGTTTGCTTTAACTGCTGACTATGCAGCTTTGGAAGACATGGAGAGGTTACCCACATATATTGACACCACTTTTTCAAATAAATTACAATAACAGACATTACAATGATTTGATGAGAGTTTTTGCCTGAAACAAAACATATGTTAACCCATGGGCAGGACTGGACACCATATACCAATCTACTGGAGGTCTATTTCCTTGGTGTTGGACTGTATACTCCAAACAGTATTCTCTCCTAAACAGAGCTGGGATGGAAAATGCAGCGGGTGAGTGAACAGATCTGTCATAACTTGACAGAATTCATTAGGCAGTGTGATTTCCACCACTGCCAGAATCCCCAAATTATGCAGACGGTGGACGAGTGACGGAGTTCGCATTTCCCAAAGCATTTTTTATTGCTTTATATTAAATCTAGAGTGGAAGTGGAGAGGACATTACTACTTTCATTACTGTCGATCACTGGGATGAGGTCACAGGGCAGTGGGAAATGTTTGCATGCGTGTTCATATTTCTTCCAGCTGTATCTGTATGACAGAAAAATATTCTGAAACAGCCAATAAATAGGCTACATCAATTTAAATGCAGAGACAAAAAGGTGTAGGAGGTAAAACACGGTTGCATCTGAATGGTACAATTTATAACTCTGAGAATGCACAAGCCTTGATGCAAGTCCATCGAAATTAAAACATCTCTTCTCCGGTACACCAAGCTTTAATCACAAACAATGACGATGACGATGATGATGGTGGTGGTGAATAAATCATAGGCCCTATCCCAATACCGCCCCTTATCCCTACCCCTCCACTTTGTGCGCGCCCGCGGAGAGTTGTGTGCCCCATTTCTTTCTGGGACTGAGGGGGAGTGGTGATCTAGCCATCCAAACTCAGCATTTTCAGATGCAGTCTCCAAAGGTAGGGGGAGACCGAAATCAACATATCTTACTAAAATCCACCAGCTTTATAATGCGTCGAAGACATCTCCTACTAGCCTCATTTCTTCTCCATGTATTTATTGAAATTCATGACTGTAACAGCCCATGCAACTGGTAAGACGACCGCTGGCACCGGCATTGTGGAAATCTACAGCTCCTCACTGTCGTGCTACATATGCCGTCGCAGCAGCTGATGACGTAACAAGTGGTGTCCCATTACCTAGGTAAGGTTTTCAGCCCTAGCTCTTCTCACTACTTTGTGGAGGGACACAACTTTTTGGAGGGCATGCCAAAGCTAGGGGCAGTGGCTCTTTTGGGGGGGGGGGGGGGGGGGATTGGGATTTGGCAAAATTGTACTACAT
>JAQLOL010000010.1:15332310-15344231 GCA_029783665.1 Naso thynnoides
TATAAAGAATTTGGTCGGATGAAACAGGAAAATAAACTGACATTGTTAACTCCCATTTTATTGGGTGGAAGGTTTGACTGCGGTTTATGCCTTGGTCACATCACATGACTTTCAGAGTCATCAAGACTGCTCTGCTGTTTACACCATACAACATTCTGTCTTGTAATCAGGAATCTTAAGGTCATTTTGATATTCTATTGCACAACCGATTAGCAACAGAGTGTCACACTTAACAAGAGCAAAGTTTCAATGATGCGGTACACATTGTTCTTGCCCAGAAAAAAAAAGCAAAAACAAAAAAAACATGAGGTAGAAAAAGTAAAGAATCTGAGCAATGGATCTGTAATCATGAGCAACAAGGACTATTCTGCACAAAGGTGGATGTGAAATTAATATTTTTACATATGCAAATGAGAAGCTGGCTGTGCAAGAACACCAAGGTTACAAGTACTGGAAAGCTTGTGTGAATGCAAATGTTTCTGGACTGAGACTTTATCATAGTGAACAAACAGATGAATGATCAGACTACAGATGCACGATATTATCGGCATGTTGTCTGTATCAGCCAATTTTTGGCTTTAAAATTAAATAGCGGATATCAGGAAGCACACTGATATCTGTCGATACAATAATAGGCTGCTATTTCCTTGATTAAACGCACGAGTTGACTCGTGTTTCACAAGTTCCCTGTGAACAAACGTTATGTTTACTTAATTTGTCACTTGTGAAAAAGACCAAATTTGTCCTGGTTGTGGGTACTGATATAATTTTCTAAGGGAGAGAATCATCCAGTTTTAAGTAGGATGTATCTTGCTTTGTTTTGATTAAAAGCAGTTGTCATAAATAAATATGACATGTTTTACTCAATGTATGTTTAAGTATTTTTCTTCTTTTGCACAAGCAATGAATATTACATAATTTTAAGTTTTGTATTTCATGCCCATATTTAATTATTTCTGCAATTAGGTGTGGGGAAAAATATACATACAGTATATAACTGTATCAGTATTGATGCTCGACCAGGTTAGTTGTAAAATACCTGCATATCGGACATCGGCAAAAAATCCAGTATTGTGCATCTCTAGATAAGACTGGATTCAGACAGTCACTGCAGATGACAGCAGAGAAGAGACTGTACCAATGGCTGTAGCACAGTGTAATTCTCCTTGAACTGTCGTGGACACGACTAAATATTTAGCTTGTATGATATCTTTCAGCTGTCCAAGGAATCTGGGAGATCCTTAGACATGACTTTTAAAAATTCACACATAGCAATTGATGTTAATGGGACTGACCACCAGTTTTGCTAAAATGGGGGGCTTTTGTTAGGGATCTCCAGAAATCATTGGCAGGTGGAACATCGGGGTTACAATCCTGTAGTGTGAAATCAGCACTGATAAGGAGCCACTGCCTTTCCTTTACATGCAGCTTGAAAAAAAAGAAGAAGAAAAAAAAGATGTTACACACGCGTTCAAACACTGCTGGACTAAGACCAATAGGACTGACCTAGCTTTGTTGTCCATTGTTGGTGTTTGAGACTCATTCTTGGAAGTTTTTGAAGTGTCTGTCATCTTTTCTTCTGTGTCTGCATCCATCTGAAATGATGCAGGTCATTATTTCAAAACAATTCTTTGTCACAGTGGCAATAAAATAACAAATCTCAAGTTGCCTGCACACAAAACATATGACACATATAACACGTGCCTTGACAATGACATGAAAAAGATTTCTAATATGGCTTTTGCGTCCACACACTAAAAAGGATTATTCAAGCTCTCTTTAACATCTTAAAGGATAATTCAAGTAGCAGTAAAATGCAAGTTCCCTGCAGTTGAAAGGTAATCAAGCATGATGTTAAATGGGAGCCTCATTACTTAAGATTTATCTGATATGTCGCCAGAAAAAAAAGAGGCTTTTTACAGGCTGACAATTTGCTTCTGTATGTTGAATGAGATCATTTATGTTTTGTTTTGTTTAAGCAACATTTTTAGGTGTGTGCTTTTACAAAGTAACACAGCTGTCACTCAGCAAGTCGTGGAAACATGAAACCTCTGCGTCGCATTCACTGCATTGTTCTATCACTGCATATGACGGATTGTGCTTGGCATGCCTCACACTGGAGCAGGTGACACATTTGTGAGTAAAGCACAGACAAGTGCAAGTTAAAGCTGGAGGTAGGAATATATTAATAGTCCAAAAGCCTCAGTTACTACTGTGAATTGCAGCACCTGTGACACTGAAAGACAATGTAGAATGAAGAGGGAGTGTAGACTTTAGGTAAAGTAAGGATGGCTCAGTGCTAAGCATGAAAAACTGTAACTTAACAATTTAGGGAATTTTGATCTTTAAAGAACTTTCAAAATTTGCCCTGCGGGAGCAACCGCCTCGGAGGATCAGAGACAAAAGAGGTGCAGATAACCTGTTTTTCTTCTGGTGAATCTGACATTTTGACTAAAGATCCCACCATTCGCACAAGCTTAGGCTTATATATATTAGCTACTGAATATACAAGACAACTGGTAAGTTAATAATATTAGATAAACTATAATGTAGAAGATAAAAATGCAACAATGATGACCTTATATATTTAGTTATGGTCCCTTTAGCATATGAGGAAAGTCTCTATTAACATAAAAATACAAGTTTTATGGTTATTTGTTGTCTTTCAAAGATGAATGAACTGTGAGTTTTGTCAGCTTTTCAGTCTGTAATAAATGCAACTACTGTGACATTTGAATCTGAGATTGTATGTAGTTTGTTCTGTTCTTTCTTTCTGTGAACTCTATTTAAATTCAGTTGTCAGTTTATGAGGTGCACATAGTTGAAAATGCGGGAAACCTAAAATAAAAAGCCCACAATTAATTCTGCCTTTATGAATTTGAAATTACTCACTATTTTTTATGATTACTCTGGAGACTGTTGACTACAGCTGCAAATCTGTACATCTACTCACACTGTTATCAAGATATAGACTCCACCAATTTTATATTAGTGTATAATGTAGATAAACAGCAAGAGCCGGAGGTTATTAAGAGAAGTCTTATTGCTTCTAATGCATGACGATGTAAATTTTAAAAAAAGAAGAATTTCAGTCATACCATAAAGGACCGTCACATAGCTACCTACACATACATTTCAGCAGCCTGCAGAGCTAAAGGCACATCAAGCGTCATGGAAACATTTTTATCCTGGTCCTGAGAAGCAGTTGAAGCTGAGTGAGTCCTCGAATACAGAGCTTAGACCGACAGCAGTGCGCCCTTCTTGGTTACAAACACTCACAGTCTCTGTATTTGACTACCATTTAGCATACAGAAGCTAACCATAATGTTGAAGAACAGCCGGCTAAATTAAGATGCCAAGCGCCAGAAGGGCCCAGTCTAATTCCTGGAATTATTCCACGCAAGGCAGTCCTGATTCTCCGTGCGTCTTGTTCTTAAAAGCTGCTTCGCTTGTCCAAGTAGTCATGATATTCGACATTCTAAGAGAGGAAAATCTCTCATTGAAAATACGGCATAAATAAGCAAAATAACAAGTGTGTTTTCAAATGTTAGTCATGTACGAAAGGGGCGTTACTGTGATTTTCAAACGCTTTGGTGCCCCGATGAATAGAAGGGATGACTTACTTCTACTGGTGATGCAGGCGAGGTAGATTCAAAAATTATAGAATTTCACTATTTGCTAAGAAATATAAAAAAATATACTAGAAAAATATAAAAAAATGTACAAACTTTCCACTGGCTTCTTTTAGCTCCTTCGCGGTTTGAAATGGCGGCTTCGTCAAACTAGACTACATCCCAGGTTGGGATTTCTTTGTGAGGAACGCTTTACACGGAGGTAACGCCCATCGGGAAGAATGCTGGTGTCTGATTGGATACTTGGTGCTGTCGTTCCGCTCGCGTTCCTTTGTTTGACATTCTGATTGGAGGAGTCTGCTGACGTGCGTTCCATTTGTACTGCTCACCCTGAAGACCCTGCAATTAACACTGCTACAAGTTCAACACGAAACACTAATTTATTGTAGATCTTGTTTTAAAAAACACGTTGGTGAATATAAACCGGATCGGACACAGCTATGTTAATATAGGGATGGAATAAATGAAGGGTTGCATTCACTTTTACGAAGAAAAAAAGACAAACTTGGGCTAGTAGCTTTCACACAACAAAATTGAAAAATATCATGCACCTACTTAAGTTCTAAAATATACCAGTAAACGAAATACAAGATGCTGAGAACAGTAGGCTATTAACAAGTGATGCGGTTTCTCTAAATTCTTTCAACACAAGCATAGGGATATTGGAAAAATTAATCAGTACATCTGTCATCCATATCCATCATTAATCACTGACAAAACAAAGGCTATTCTCATACATATCCACAATCAGCAAAGTCACTTTTCCAACACTTAGTTCATAATTCCAGTACAAGCAGTCACATATACAAAAATAATTGCCAAGTGCCCGCTGAACAATATTTACATCGAGAGAAGGGCAATAAAAGGAAAAACATGAAATGAAATGATAACTGAATTTTCTGAAGTGTTGCAGTACTCATCAGATATAAAAATCTAACTCCATCAAATGTTCAGATGAGTTATCCTGGTGCGTAAAAGTGGTCCATTTGCGTCCGTTACGCGCGGCTCAAGATGTCTGAAAGCTTGTTGATGTATTCAATTGTGTATTTGAGCGTTTGTATCTTGGTCAGGGGTTGTCCTCGCTTGCTGTAGTCCGGCGGCAGGTAGTCACGGAGCTGGTGCAAAGCCTCTGCAAGACTCCTCATCCGCATCTTCTCTCTCTCGCTGGCTTTCATGCGCCTTTTGGTGGACATCTTGGGCTTGTTCAGCCTCTGCGCCGTGGGGGTCGCCCTGCGTCCCGTGAGGCCGAAAGAGAAGTCGCTGACCTCCTGATGCCCGCTGGAGTAGCACATCTCCGGGGAAGAGCACATGGAGTCCACCGACGACTCCGCTGAGCTGGACTGAAGTGATTCCTGGTTCTCTCCAAAAGTGCTCTCATGGCTTTTCCACTCAGAGAGGATTTTAGCTGTAACAACCTCCAGTTCCATGTCAGAAATATCCAGAGACATCTAGAGGTCCGCGCAGCGAGGATGACATGTATGGTGAATGACAGACAGACACTGTGAAGGTGATTTTGCCAAAGTCGTTTTTATACAGAGGCAGATCTCCGGAGGTTTATGGGTTCACAGCTCAGGCGAAAAAAAGTTCAAAGAAAACCCCAAGTGCCAAAATGCGACCTTCGCGAAGGACGTCGTTCGTTATCACTGGGGTGTGAATAAGGTTAAATAGACGGATAATGTGATGGAAAGAAAAATAATTAGATTCCTTCTGTGGGTAATTACTCTTTAAAGTCTGCATGGCGACAATTATCAGTTTGATGTGATTTGTGCAGGAGTGAGAGGATGCTGGTCCACCTGAGATCTTCACACCTCACTGACAAAGTCAGTCCTGCGTGTGTCTTCAGTCTGGAAGTTTATAGTAAACAACAACAACAACAACACACGAATAAAGCCTATTTTTAACTTACAGTGTGAAACTTTACAGAGTCAAGATTAAAGACTATATCAGAGCAACTACAGGTCCAGAATCAGCAAGAATCCCAGTCCTGTGTGTAAAGGGTGTAATTTGAAATCTTTTCACATTATTAATCTTGTATTGACTCTAATAATCCTGTTACTACTTGCTCCCCAGAGTAATGCTGCTTGTTTCTAATGCAGTTCCCCTGTTTACAGACTTTTACATCAACTGTGAATATTAGAGATGCACGATATTGGATTTTTTGCAGTTATCTGATATGCCGATATTTTACAACTCATTTGGCTGATAATCGCATGTATGCAATGTATATTTTTTTCCCCCACACCTGAATGCTGCGATCATCAAGTCCCTTCAGTAGTGGAGTTTACAAACAGAATTATTATGCGTACTGTTGTGTTGGCTCGCTGGCAATGCAGCACAATATACAAAGCTTTAAATGATGTAATACTAATTTTTTTGTGCAAAACATGTCATATTTATATTTGACAGATGCTTTTAAACAAAACAAATAAGATACATCCTACTTCAAACTGGATTTTGCTCTCCCTGAGATAATTATAGCAATACTCACAACCAGGACAAATTTGACCTGTTTCACAAGTGACAAAGTAAGTAAACTTCTGTCCCCAGGAACATGTGAAACATGATCTCGACTCAGGTGTTCAGTCAAGGAAACAGCAGACTGTTATTTTATTGGTTTTTATATCAGTGGATTTCGGTGTGCTGCTCGATACCTGATATTTACGTTTGAAGGGAATAACAGCAGATTCCGATAACGTGCTGATAATATCGTGCATCCCTAGTGAATATCCATCACAAGAAAATGACACAACATACTTTAGGAAACAAGTCAATTTTCACAAGAAAACGGTAAAATATCTGGACAGAGTAACAGATTTTCTTCCCTTAAATAAGGGGAAATAAGATTTAAGATCCTGCACTGGGACTGAGTTGTTATTTGGGCAGAGGATGCAGCTGTCACCAAGCTCCTGCCAGACCTTTCATGTCTGAAAAGGTGTGTAAGGCCTCACTCATGATCAAGGGGACCAGCACTGGCAGGCTGTAAAAGCAACGACTCAGCGTCCTCCGTGTCCCCGTCAGCTGCAGCGCCTCCCCTCTCCTCCTCCCTCTGACTGTGTGATGTGACGTAGCTTGACAAACAGCAGTGGGAGACAAAAAGCTCATGGGGTGCTATTAAATGGCGTTAATAGTGAAAACTGTGCAAATCCACAAACTCCTCCTGATTTACATTTACTGTTTCATTCAGGATCAGAGCTGCAGGTTTGGGTCAGGCTAATGTTGGTGCAACAAAAAGTTTTTACAGTACTTATTTATTTGAACAACTTCATGTTTTATGTCAAGCTTCTCAATCTCACAGCACACACTGAATCAGACATCGATGAAACATTTTGGATAAAAAGATTCCTCATCGTTTCTTTCAACCCTGTTATGAGAAAATCTTTTAAATCACATTTTAATCTCTTAATACCTTAAACTGTCTATGAACAACTTTCACTCGTCTATCAGAAATAGTTCTAAGTAGGATTACAGTGACAAGTTGTAGCAAATTAAGGACTTTTACTCTCTTGATTAATTAGATTAAAAAGATCCCATCAAATTGAAGCACTTAAGCCTGTGCTGATGTTATCAAATCTCTTGTTTTGCCTGATCAAGAACCCAAAACTCAAGATATCCAATTTATTGTAATGTTGAGATGACAAAAAGGAACAAATTGTGATATTTGAGAAGCTGGAACCATTTAAAGTTGCCCTACTTTGCATGAAAAATGACTTTTAGGATTACTGGATTATCAAAAGAGTTGCTGATTATATTTCTGTAATTACAAATCGATGCAGCTCAAATATAAAAAGCCGGAAAGTGGATCCTGAGTAAAAATTTCTTTTTCAAGGCTGAGAGTAAACTTTCACATTCCTTGCTAACCTGCTGCTCACTTTAGGAACTTCAGCCTCAGTCTCTCAGCGAGCGGCAATGGACTGTCACAAGAAATCACTGAATCGTCACTGTCCGGCACAGTGATGGGTGATGCTGGAGTCTGAAGGAAAACATCATCGTCCACATGAGCTGGTGAGACATCCTGGTTTTTAGTCGATGCAGGTGTCTCAGTCTCTGCACTGCAGCTCAGAGCTTTTAGCTGTAATAACTGGACAGTATGAGACATTTTTGCTGTTGATTTGGTTGTTTTAGGAGCACAAACAGGTTTGAGGGGTACGTCTGAAAGAGAGCCGCCCGTCATCTTGTTCATGGGTTTGATCTTGGCCTGTCTTTGAGGTCCAAACTGCTGGTTCTCAGCATCACTTTCGTCGCTCGATGAAGGCATGCTCATGCAGACGCTCCTCTTGGTGGTCTGCAGCATGTTTTTGTCACTTTGAACTGGGTCAGAGTGGCACCTCTGTTGTGTGACAGTCGATGATGAAATGGCAGCTTTGATGAATTTATATTTCTGAGGAGGTTTTTGGGAGCCATTACATTTGTCCTTTGGGTTACTTTTAGCCTGTAGCGCAGGCCTCAGCTGCTGCTTTGAGTTGTGAGTTTCTGTTTTTGCATGATTTGTTGCATATTGGCTTTTGTCGGTGAGTGGCTCTTTTTTGTACATAACAGATTTACTTTCTTTACTGTCGTTGTAATCTTTTCTGGGGATCTGTCCATTTGGTTTTGGGTTTGAGTTATGAGCAGTTTGTTTGAGTGAGATTCCTTCATAATGACGTAGTTCTGAGACCATGTCGCAGTGCATCGCCATTTTGTCTACAGCTTTAGCCGTGATCTTCATAAGCACCCTTTCTCTTAGAGGACAATCTATGTAGCACAACTCTGGAGCAGATCTGGAGTCTGATTCTTTAACGTCACTTGAGGTTTCCTGCTTGGTGTTCTCTTCCTCTGTTTCCTTGACCTCGCTGTCTGTGGCTTTGCTTAGTTTGGGCTCACTGCTGTGGTTTGCGGCCGACTGCGGGGCCGGAGAGGACGTGAAGGACAAAGCATCCCAGTCAATATCACTCAGGTGAAGAGCGTCGACGACAGCAGAGATAGAGGGTGAAGCAACAGCCGGTGATTCTACATGAGACAGTGGAGAAGTCGGGAAATCGCCCACACTGCTGTGGTCCTCTTTTGCCTTCCGCTGCTGTTTATGATTCACAGGAGTGTCCAAAAGCAACACTTCCGGCTTCTATGTGCTTGTAATGGAGGGGAGCAGCGTTTGTGGCCGAGTGTTGGAGGAGCTCTGAAGAGTCATCTGAGCCAAGAGGTCTGAAATACCATCGGAGACATCACATGGCTTCTCTTTTTTACTCTTTGGCTTCTTCTCTGTAAAGAAGATCAAAACTAGAGATCAGAGATCAAAACCTAAAGCAATTCAAACAGTGAGTGAAAGGCCACTTTTAGCTATTTTAATCTTAGCTGTTTATTTCCTACACATTAGGAAGTGAAGCTCTACAGCAGTTATGACTTGTGGGTGGGTGGGGACAAGTATAACTTGCACAAAGTGATGGTAAAGCCTGTGAGACAGACACCTCTCGGCTGCATCAAAGCCTTTGGTGTGAACTAGTCAAGCTGCCAAACTCTACATTTTCAGGTGTCAGAGCTGCTGCAATAGACAGCCTTGAAAAACAAGTCAAAGCTGTAGGTGTCTTTGATCAGAACGCCCTTGTCAGTGAGCAAAGTGCGGGAAGTGTCAGAACGGGGGGGTGGGGGTGGGGGGTCCATTTTTGTTTGCTACATAAATCTGCACAAAAATATTCTACGTTTATGTAGTAATAAGAACATCTTAATAGTCAACATAATAAATGAGTGTCTTACTCTTGGTCTTTTTTTCTTCAGCCAAAGTTTTGTCTCGCAGGTATTTCTCCACTAATTCAGGGAGGGCCACACGGACAAGAGACTCTTCCTCCACTGTCCTCACCTCATGTTGATCTTCTGCAGGCCGATCCTCAGGAAACACATAATGCTCTACAGGAAAAAAAAGACAAGGTCAGGTCCACACTGGCCTCAATAAGTCCCTCATTAACCTAATACAAGAAAAAATGTGGTTAACTCTTCGTTCTTCTTTCGTGATACAATAAAAATTGAAGGTGGACACAGTTGAGGTGCTAAAATGGGTTTAACAGAAAAATCCAAAATGTTCAGCAAGAAAAATAATTACTTTGTGCGCTACATTAGGCTGCCACTGAAGGCATTTCAAGGAATATAATTTACTCATGAGGGCTAACTGGCAGTTTTTAAAAAATGATCTAATATTCTGCTAATTATCAATACCTATTTGGTCAACAAACATCAGTAAACCAAAAATAATCATAATAATATTTTAAAAAGTCCTACAGCTTGTATGATGTCATTAATTGTCTTGTTTTATTACAAACCCCCCAAAATGTTCAATTTAAAAAAAAAGGTTAAGAAAGGGAAAAACAAGAAAATCTCATATTTGACATCCTGGAGCCATCAAATGCTCTTAATTTCTGCCTAACAAAATGATCTGATTGATTAAATAATTCTGAGTTCCACTTTCTTTTTGATACAGAATTTATGGAAACATTTCATTTAAAGTATCCATCTATAATGCAACATAAACATACTTAAAATATGTTATAATGCACCTATAGTGCTGTACAATTATAGTTATAAGCAAGGTTAGGTTAACCCTTACCCTACCCATAACCACATATAATGCATTGTAAGTCTGTTCATAATGTGTTACAATGTGTGAAATACGTTCATAATGTGTTTTAATGCATCATAGAGACAGGCTTTATAGTAGGTGTTACCGAATTTATAAGTAATATATTTAAATGCAGAGCATGTTTCATAAGTATCTTAGTCATTTCAATTATATATGCAATATATGAGAATATAAACTGCATGATGTAACACAACAGGTTCAAAACCTCACTCGAAGTTAGTTGATTGAGACTTTCTCAGGCCGGTCATGTCGGGCAGGCTTGTTAGTGAAGTGGACTTTGATATGACAGATTTCGCAGCCTGGAGAGGAAGTCAGTTTAGCACCTAGTGGCTGTTGTGACTGATCTGTCACCTCTGAAGCCCACCTCACAGCAAGTCACTAACAGACAACCCGGTGACGAGCACCCCGCACCCCAACCTCAGCTTAATGCAGCAGTCGTGTCACTCAAGCCAGAGGATGTTTTTTTAAAGATCACTTATTAGTCTGAGTGAAGGAAAACAGACAATTACACATCATGTTACTGTGAAGAGCATCCTTTTTCTGAATGATTTAAACTGACCTGGTTTGCTCCAGATGATTTCGAAGCAAGCAATACCATTCCTCACCCTCGGTTTCAATATTCTTTTGGAGGAAAAGATGTTGTTCATTAGCATGTGCAGAAATAACCTTTTGTTACAACAATATCACAGAAGAGACATTTTGTCATAAAGAATTGAAACTGAATTTGTCTGTCTACCTGAAGGGCTTGATTTGGGAGGATATTTCTCGCCCATATTTCCTGTTCATCAATTCTGCATACGTCATCAAGACTAAAACCTTCTCACTGGTGTAGTGCTTCGGCCACTCCATCTTGTCATAGGCAAATTTCTGGAAAAAGCACATTTTTACATTTATACAAGTCACAACAAAGATAATTAACTGAGCAGATCGTTGAAATGAACCCATTTACCTGCATCAACAGCATATTTGGCTGTCTCCGCTTGAAATGTGGCACAGGTTTATCCTTGGAAACCAGGAACTCTCTTATTATCTGCAAAATAAAATTTAGGCATTGAAAACCACAAATTTTAGATTGTAAGACAAGGTCTGAAATAATGAGCAAACGAGAACAACTGTACCTCTGCGAAAGGGAACTGTGGACTTGCCATTGTTTTCCTAAAAGACATAACAAAGACTTAATTAATCGAACAACAGAAAATTAATCGCCAACTATTTTGGTCTTCATTTAATTATTTTAGTCATTTTCCAAATAAAAAAGTGGTTAAGCTTTTTGATAATAAACAAAGAGTCTTTGTATTTTGGGCTGTTGTTTTGGACAAAAGAAGCAATTTGAAGATGTCACACTGGGCTCTGGGAAACTGAGATGCGCACTTTTTACACTTTTTTGACATTTTCATGGAAAAACACAATTGATCGTGAAAATATCGGCTGATTAATAGACAAGTAAAAAGGTCGCTGGTTGCAGCCCTACTTGTAAAGTAAACAGAATTCACATAACTTTGAAAGCATAACATCCATTGTGTGTCCAAAGGCCAAGTTTTGTTCTGTTCAACTAACTGTCCAAAGGTATCATTTAAATGGCCAAGACCACTAGCAAAACCATAAAATAAACAGTTTAACTAGCTGAAAACATTAAATGATTTGCCATTTTTGCCTAAAAATGACTTTATGACTAGGAAAATTGT
>JAQLOL010000010.1:15356469-15368040 GCA_029783665.1 Naso thynnoides
TTCATTCAACAGTAGTATCGGATCGGTATCGGATATCGGCCGATACGCTCAGACCAGGTATCGGTATCGGATTGGATTGGAAAAAAACTGGATCAGTGCATCTCTAGTCTCAGTCAGGTTTTACTCAACTTTTATCTTGTTGAGTTTTTTTGTACTTTCTTATAAGTTTTAATCTAAATGGTCTGAGGTTTTATTGCACAAAGGTTGATCTGAAGTTTTTCTTCCCCTCGATTGCATGATGTTAGGTTTTTGTTTTAAAAAGGTAAATGGCTCATTGTTCAGAGTCTCTGGGCCGTTTGTCTGTTTTTATCTCGTTCTTGATGGAAAATTTGGCTGTTTCTCCCCTGAACTCTGACACGTGAACAAAATACTCAAACCAGCTTACTAAGCAGCAAAATGGAAAGGCTAACTACTGACTGCTTACCACACAAACACACTCTAAGTAAGCCTAGAGCTAAAGCCATTTACATACTCGAGAACAGATCACCTTATTTGATATGAACTCAGCAAAAACCGGAAAGGTCTGCTCTGGCCGGTTGAGATGGCTTTGCTGGAGCTCAGCATAACCACACTGCTGCAGCAGGCTAACGCCTACCACATTGTCATTACCAGATTTATCTTTGCTTTAAGGATTTTGTGTAAACAAGCTTCTGGCGTCAGAGGCACATTTCCCAGCAGCCCAGTATTTAAACGCTCTAAAACTTTACACGTGTACATGCAAGCTCTGTAGCGTCTTTAAATACAGGCTGGAGTCTGTGGCGAGGCTTGCTGAGAACTCTTTAACCAAGAGGCTGTTTTCTGCTGTTCGATGGGCCGCCGTGGCTTTCATTTACACCTCTGGCTTGAACAAGCTGTGGATGTACCTCGTGGTGATGATGTCACCATCTTGAAAAAGGGTGAGAGTCATTTGTAATGTTCACAGCTGCCTGCGAGATAACAGCCCTCTGACCTGCTGGAGGGTGAAAAAATCTTCCTCCCACATGGCTCCACATGCAAAATGTGAATTGCAGTGTCAGATTGCAGATAAAGTGAAACATAATTTTGCCGACACCATCAAAATGACTTTATCTGTAACTAAATCATGGTTAGAAGAGCAGTTTAAAAAAGTGTCACTTTTTCAGTCTAAAATCTATTGCACAACTTTTGTTCGGGCTTATTTTCATTCCTGGTCAGTTATGTAATGACACAGGATTACAGCCTGGAAAAAAAGCAAAAACATACATAAAACAGGAAGAAGCTGCACTGTCCAATAGAAACAGTAGTCACGAGTTAATTGAGTTCTGCAAGGATACCACATTTTTAAAGGCCAGCCCAGAAGTTAGCATCACATTAGTCCCTTCCACAAAAAGCCAGTGGGATTTTTCCATTTTATTTGCAATAATTGCCAAGAAAATCTGTGATGACAAAAGTTTAGGAAGCTTACACATTTTGTTAAGCAAGATAATCCTGAAAAATGAACACAACTATTACGATTTTTGAAACATAAATATGATTTCCAGAATTAAAAAGCTAACGTTAGGTTTTAAACAAACTACACCACTGTCCCATGACTTCAATATCACCATCACTAAACTTCCATTGAATGGGGAAGTAATGAGTCCTAAAACCCGGAAGTCAGTTAGCATTTTTGTTAACTGGTTCCCCTAAACAATGATTACTAGCTAGATCAGGTCACGCTAAGAGAGGAGAGAGTTGAGCAGAAAAGTAAGCAGGCAAAATCAGATCAGATATTGATTTGATTTGATTAGGGTAGCAGCTTTTAAGTCACGCAACCACAATATAGTTTGTTTGTAGCCTAACAATAGCTTTTTGCCTCTGGCACTTCAATTAACGCTTCAAAAAATACAAATGTGGTGTTTGTCTGTGAAAATAATCATGCTGAACAAAATGCACAGGTTTCATAAACTTGCGTTTGTCGCAGAGCTTATTTTTCGGCGGTGATCTAGAATCCCATTCAAAAATCTTGTAAGCATTTTGCAGAGGGAAAAATAACTTACAGCCTACAAAAATATGTCATGCCTTTGCCACTCTTAGTCATGTGACTAAAAAGCCACCATCACTAAGCTTCCTGTTACACTAAACTATGCACACATTATAACTTGATAGTCAAAAAGCTGGAAAGTGAAAGTGTGAGTGTAAATATAACAGGGCTGTAAAAGTAGACTAGTGAATAGACTAGTTGTCATGTTCAGCGTGATTACATTTAATGTCCCTGACAACCTCTGTAGTCCCATTTACCTTCTGTTAGAAGCCTTTTTTAGGACTCACAAAGGCTCAAAATCACAAGTGGAGTCTTTACTGAAGTTTAAGTTGTGAAACAGAATGTGAAACTCCAAATCTTGTGTTAACTACAGAGCTTTTAAAGGCTTCTAACCAAAACCCGCATTTAGAAAATGATCTTGATGATTGAACCCAACGTTCATCAGTTCAGCTTCAGCTTATCTCTGGGTTTAGGACTCTTCTACTGCACTTTTTACTCAGTGACCCCAATAGATATCTGACAGAATAGCTACCAAATACTTAAAAAAACAGCTTAAATAATAACCACATAATGGAACCAGCAGCTGAAGACAAATTTTCAATAGAAACTTGTTATGATGGGCTCTGAACCCTTATAATAATGACAGGCCATTTGGTAGTCTCTTGTATCCAAGGCCTGTGTTCCAGAGATGCATGTCCCAATATAAAGACCACACAAATGTAACACAGAAGCATGAGTCATTTTTTTGCTCTATTTTGAGAAAGCATTGCCTTCAACAATTGCTGCACCGTTAATGTTCAAGTCCATCTATCTGTAATTTTGTAATTTATGGAGAGCCATCTGGTGGGAGTCATTTGGTTCAGTTGCTGTGGATCATAGTGCAACAAGCGAGGGAGGTGTAGGAGGGCATTTTACAGCCCCAGGTGCAATACATTCAGTAGACACGCTTCCCTTTATGATGTTTCTGTATTCCAGGAAGATAATGCTCCCGTGTGCTCATAGAAGCCAATCTGGATGCGATTTTTATCGACACAATTGAGTCATCCACCTATAATGCCCTTTCCTGCCATTATAATTAACCATTAACAGAGCTTTCTGGGAATTGTACACTATGACTTTAAGTGTGAAGTTCAGGACTTGAAAAACAGCGTTCCAGGGAGGATGGAGACGAGTGAAGGCGCAGAGCGGCCACGCTGGATATTTGTCCGCTGTTACTAATAATCTCATTACCGTATCCATGTCCAGTAAGTTCCATGTTGGATCCTGATAAATCAAAGCATTGTTCAGCTGATGAAAAAAAGTAACATTTTAACAGTATGGCTGAAAAAAATCCCTACAATATTCCACAGCAAAAAAAAGCAAATTGAAAAAGAAAAAGAACTCAAAAATATGTATGACAATGTATTACAAATACCTCCTCACATCTGAGGAGCAGGAATCAGTCATTTGTGGTGGATTTTTGCCTGATAAAAGATTCACTGTTAATCATTGTCATTTCCTGATTTGTACTCCAAACATAATTTGTTCCGCACGTGTGTGAGTAAAGATGTGATGACTGATCGATGGTTTAATTTATTTATAACTGTTACTCAATCACGTAAGATTGTGCAGCAGCATCTTCCATCATACATAGAACAAGTCAGGCTCTGTCACGGGTCAGGCAGCCACAATCCTTTTATATCACAGTTGTTGCCGACTCATCCTCTGTCGATTTTGTAAATCGATCAGTAGTGTCAGCTGAAGTACAAAGTATATTCAATAATTATTAAAACTTAACACACACAGTTAAGGAAATTTAAGGAAGTTTCTAACCATTGTACCATGTTTGTCCAATAGTTTCCTGGACATATCTGAGAAATGTCAGATTTCTAATGTGTGCACAGTAAAGTGTGAAAAGAATCTAAGGAGTCATGGAGCCATCAGTCATGACTCATGCCTCCTCACTGTGACGCAGGATATTTTTTTTCCATTAAAGAAACACCAGTGAATAGACTGTGTTAGTTTTAACTTAAGGAACTTCATCTCTCTGAGATGACCTTGTCTGTAAATTAATAAAATTCTTTTTCTTTCTTTCGCTCTTGGCCAATGTTGGTGGGGATTGGCTCCAGCCCCCCGCGACCCTGCAAAGGATAGAACGGTTATGGATAATGAATTGATGAATGTTTCTTTCTCTGTTTATTTTTGTATTTAGTTCTGTGTTTGTTTTTCATATGCAGAAATAACACATAAATACTCCCACTTACAAAAACAGGACAGAAAAGGAAAAAAAAAACACAAAAAGACTACCAGCTACATACTAATGGGTAAATAACTGAACCAGTTTTATGCTCTCTGTCTGTTTCTTGACTCTGTGTCCTGTATTTGGGACAGGAAAGACTTACAGGGTCAAAGTCCCTCTCCGTCATGGGTTAATTAGTAATCCAATTTTACAATAAAGCGAGTACACATTGATGATTAAAACTTTTAATCAGCAGACTGAACACACACAAAACAATTAACATTTGGAAATTTACGTAATTAAAAATTTTATTATGATCACAGGCTGTTCTGTAATGTTGGTGACCACTTGGAGAGCTGTGTTATGAAACTCACTTTGGGTCGCTATATGTCCCTGCCATCGACTCCGAACAGCAAGCTCAGGATTAAATGTCAATGAATAAATTAAATTAAAGTGTTTTTGCTTTACCGAACAAAGCTATTGAGATTTTTTCAATAGACTTTTTTAGATGGTTTTGATGTTTGAAACTGTATTTCCGTAGACTGTAAGCAAAAGCAGCTGAAGTAAGTGGCTCACATTTTTGGAAAAAAATCTATTTACCGTGGAATAACACCATAAGGAAAAAAAAATCTTCTTTTCAAGATGTCTAAGGTTGTTTAATTGATACAGAAAAAAGTAGTGTTGTGGTGAAATATAGCTTTATTGTCACAAGAGACTGAAATCTACCTGAATCAAGCATTTAATTCATGATTTATTTTTTTTCTTTCAGCAACTATTGGTTGTCACAACGTGACTCTCCTGCTACCAGACAACTGCATCAATGTTAGCTGCTCAGGTAAGTCCAGCGCCATAGTGGTTCTACATATCAGTATAGAAGTCACCATTTTGTATTAGCATATTCTTTCAGGCCCAGAGAATCAGCATATTCTACAGAGAAACGTGGTTTTCTGCTGATTCTGTTTGGGTCTAGTTTTGCTGTAACTAAGGTATAATTTAATGGGCCGTTTCAGAGCTTTGGGTCTGTCTCTAATCTGTTGTCTTTGTGTTCAAAAACTCTTGGCTGTAGGTGTAGCACATCACTTTCACCTGTTTCAGAGAAATCATGCGGGAGAGTTTTTAATATTTCTTGTTGTTTGGGTGGTGTCTCTTGCTTTCCCCCTTTCACCTTGCCTTGATGTTGGTTTGCTATCCAGCAGTTGAGGCTACATCACCCTCAATTCCTTCAGCTCCCTCTACGACCTCTGCCCCTTCCTCTACAGCCTCCCCTACCACTGTTGTCTCAACCACCTCTAACACCAACAGCTCAGGTAACCAGTCCCAAAAACCCTCTGCTACTCCCTGCTGTACCCTGTGTAATCCAGTATATAAGGGTTTAAGTGGTGTTGTTAATAATTTAATTGATATTTCTTAAGTTTTCTAACATTTTCAGCAACAGCCATTAAATGTGATTACTTATAGTTACCTCTGAATACATTACCTCTGAATAAATTCCTTTGTTAGTTCACCATTTCCATTTTCATGACCTTTAAAGGAACAAGGGACTCGCAGGAGATGCTGCAGCCTGTAATCCACTGTTGAATATTTAATTTTCATCTTACAGATAAGAGCCATTTTATCTTGACATCTTATCAAAGATCTATTATAATGCTGCTAATGCAATCCCAACACTTCCCCTCACATCATATGGCAAGACACTGGAAAGCTTTTATTGTGAAGCACTCACAGGAAAAGTACATTCGCCATCACTGTTACCACTAACAAGTAGTGCTTTATCAAGATTCCTTCTACCAACAATAAGAAAGTAATATTCAGTGGTTCTTGTTTGTGGATAATTGAACTTTTGGCGAGGAACTTGTGGAACAAGATGGACCAGCCACAGTGAGCTGTCACAGACAAACAGGCTGTGCAACTCCAACTCCACAACAAGGCAACAAACTTCATTGTTCCCTGCTGTTGTGTGGAAAGCTATTAGCCTGAGTACATAATAAATTCAGATCGTGACTGCAGTTATTGTTATTTTCTGACTTTACTGTTTGGCTGCATTGTAAAAAAAAAACAAAAAAACAAAACACCAGAGTGAAATTTTAGGAATGGTTACGACTTTGCATAAGACAAATAGTATTACGGCTAATGAGTGTGTTCTTACTGTGATCCTACAATAGAGAATGCAACCAGCATTTCCACCGCTGCCCCCACTCACAGTGCTAGCATCACCGCCTCTACTGTTCCGACCTCTACTGCGAGTAAGTGGCAAAATCTGACATGTTTTAAAATCTGCTCTGTAATGTACAAAAACAGGAATGATCCTAATACGTCCATTTGATTTGTTCTGCGTCTTTTTTTTTTTTTTTTATCAAAGGTGGAACCAATACGAGTAGCACAACAACTAGCTCCACTCCTGTCCCTCACAAGAACACCTTTGATGCTGCAAGCTTCATTGGTGGGATTGTGCTGGTCCTGGGCCTGCAGGCCGTGATCTTCTTCCTCTACAAATTCTGCAAATCCAAGGACCGCAACTACCACACCCTTTGAAGCAGCCGCACTTTAGGATCCACGTCATTCAACCAATCCCGGCCCAACTAGAACCTTCCAGAGAAGACTTTTCCCACTCATCATAACAAACTCAAACAGTGTTTTCAGGCAGGCTCTGTGTGCCATTTATGGTTTAGGCCTGCGCTGCTATTGCAGTCTGTATGAAGGCGCTGACATAGGTGTTTATTTATGATAAATCACATCACAGTATCCTGTAAAACTAAAGAGATCTCCAGTGAAATGGCATTTAAGCATTTACATCATCTGTTTGGTACTCCCACTTCCTCCCATTAGTCATTCTGCAGACATTTTCATGCAAATTGAGGGGGTTTGTGTTATTTACAGCCCCTTTCATGGTTCCACAACCAAAGACACCACATGAGAAGTAAAGAATTACTCATGCACAGAAAGTAGCTTTTCTGTTAATGCTTGGGAATAGCATTTACCTTTTTTTTTTGTCTTGATTTGGAAACACTGTTTGAGTTCACAGCTATTCCTAAATGTGACGGCTGCGATGATTCAGTATTGCTTTTATCCTGTTGAATCATGGGCACTTTCCCTCTCCACCATGCGTCTGTATCATGTGTACATGTGTTCACAGATGATCTAAAGGAGGTGGGGTTAGTCATAGTACGAGGGATTAAAAGCAACACCCAATCTTCAAAAGTCAGTCGGGGGAAAAATAACGATCTTTCTGGTCTTATTTTTGGTGTGTCCTTTGGCATTTAGGAGCACTGTGCGTTTTCTGCTGTTGACTCCCCTTGAGAAATATTTCACCCAATACTAGTTATAAAAATATCAAAGACCAACTGCCAGTAGAGCAGATCAATGCAATAAATCATGTAACAAGTTTGACTCCCATCCTTTAATCTTCTTTTCTGATCTTCACAGACATTAAGACTTAACACACTCGGTTTGCCAACATTGAGCTGGCCCTTTAGCCCCATTTTTGTGCAGTTGTCAAAAAGAGGCTATGGGTAATTATCAAGGATTGTAGAGTATTTCAGAAATAATAATTCATTTGTTTTACTAATGTAGATAAAATAGAAAAAGAGGAGATAAATTGAAATGGCATGCACCTTCTTGATGTGGACAGTGATAGCAGTGAAGTGCCTTTAATGTCCAGAAGACTAATGGAGAATCAGGTAAGAGGATTTTTCTTTCGATTGAGGCCCGAGTGTCGTTGTTAGTTTATGAAACAGTGCTGATATTAGTGTGAACCGTAGAATCCCAGCTGGACTGAAGAGCCTTTTATTGTTGAAGAATACAGTAGATGTAACTTGAGGGCCTTAATCAGTCAAGATTGAAGTTTTTTTTTTTTTTTTTTCCCGTATGAGTCGAGGAATATATTCAGTGCATGAAACCTATGGTCTTCTCACTGTTAAATGAATGCATATTTAAAGGTGGCCTCCTGTTTATAGCACCCAGTACTGCTCCCAAATTTCCTCGCAAATTTGTCTTTATGTTTCATAACTCGCTTGTAAATTGTGTTGAGTTTAAGAGCATGAAAAAGGAGCTGGCAGGGAATTTTGGACTACAGTTGAGTGCTATAAATCTGGGAGTGTTCCTTTTTGTTTTAAGATTAAAAAAAAAAAAGTTTAATTTCAAAATTTGAGTTTTGGAAAGATTGAATTAAGGCAAGAATGTTGGACTGCTGATTGCTGGTTTGATTAAATGAGCATCACACCTCCGATTCTCTTTGCCGTGTAAATGAGATGATTGTGAATGAAATGTTGATCTGCAACAACCAGGCGGCTGTGCTAGAGCTCATATCAAGTTTCTAATTAGCTTGCTGCTAACTGTGTGAACACCCCCCGTACCTGTCCCTCCTGTACATAGCCATGTCCTGTTCTGTTTATCTTGGTTTTAACTTGAGGAAGGCTAAATGAAGGAGCGTTTATTAGTACATTTTGCTCGTAGCGGCTTGTCAGTGTCAGGAATGTTTCCTTAAATGCCTTTTTTATTTTATTGCATGCTGGATGCTCAGAGTTGTGATTCTTTTCCTCCCATTGCATATGCTCTTAAGGATTTAGACCCACTTTAAAAACCACTTGATTATTTGTGATCAGCTCATACGCTAGCTGAAGAATGCCTTGAAACAGTGTGCATTGAGCCAAAGTCCTCAGTTTTGGCATGGAATTTGAGCATTGCACTGACAAGCTTTTTTTTTTTTTTTTTTTGTAACTGTCTTTTTAAATGTTTTCATGATTCAGCCAAAATTTAAAAAAAAAAGTCAGATGCTTGTATAAATTCTCAGTCTTGAATATTAATAATGGTAATTGATAATGGTTGAATAATCACCTTGTTTTGTATGATCACAAACAGCAAGAAATTCTCAAGTGCAGATGTTTGTGTTTGTTTGTTTGGCCTTTCATTGTTTAGGATGACATGTTTTCTGCTGCTCACCATTAACACGCCTTTTAACCTAGTCACCTGGTGGCATTAGGCTACAGCCCAAAGACCCAACTATGGCGAGTAGGCTACAGAGTTTTGCCTTATAGCTGCACCCATTTGTACATTCTCTGCATGTGGAGAGCCTTCACCCCAAATTTAGAGAAATATTTGAGTTTTTCCCACAGCTGGTCAGTGCTATGCTGCATAAACACTGAATCCAGAGTCTGAGTGCTTTCTGCTTTCGACATGGTAGCTGCATTCCTTACGAACACGGCATCACATGTTGACGTCGCGGTGTGTCCAAGCACTTCTGGTATTCATAGATGCCAATAGATGTCCATTGTGTTGGCCTCTCTGCAGCTTCTTCTACATATTACTAACTCAGTCTGTGCACCTCTTTAGGAAAAGTGCCTTATTCAGTTAAAATCCATATACAGTATATGTGGTAGTAGTTTGTGAAATGCCACAAGTAATAATTATCATCAATGGGACTCAGCACTTTCAGATCCCTGTGAAGTGGTTTTCTGTGTTGTACTTCTGCTTAAATGTCTGCTTTGTCTTGCACAGCCTTAACGTGATCAAACCCACAGAGCATTTGCTAGTGACGAGTTGTCTGGACAATTATCAGGCAGCTTCCTCATTTGTTAGATGTAACTTGTACTTGATGACGGACATTTCAGTAGCATTTAAGTGCTTACATTTTGACAAATCAAACAGGTTTTTAGATGTTGCTGAAATGGCGGTGAACAGCTAATGAATCACATAGTTTTCAACTAGATAAAGCCTGCTTGTTGCCCAGACAACTTCTCACCAGCATATTGCAATAAAAAACTTGGAAACCTGGGGGAAATGTGTGGCACAGCCACAGACCGCGATTGTTCCAACTGTTCATTCATAATTTAATCACAAGGTGACATGTTCACTTCGGTTCTAAGTTTCATTTTTGCATCGACTGACTTGTTTTTTGCTCAGTTGTGTTTTAAACTCAAAATACAAATTAGCTTGATAATGGAGGGCTCTCCTATCTGTTTTAAGCTTCGCAGTGCTCACAACAAGAGCAACAATTCAAAAGCTTTTTGATTCTTTCCTTTGCCTTGTGGCTTTATTGCTATGTGCACGCACTGTAGTGCCATATACTTTGTGTGTTAGAGGCCACCAGTCTTGTAGGTACGATTTCTTTTTTCAGGTTTGCTCTGACACCACTTTGTTATACACAACTGTTCACACACAGCCATACGTGGACCCTTGCCGGTGCCACAATGTCCCCTGAAATGTGTTGTGCTTATTTTGTGCCCTTTTTGTTCTCTAAAACCTTTTTATTTTGTGCCTTGTTTTCTAGTGTTGCCTTTAGTTTCACAATGTAAAACCAATAAAGTTTGAATATTGTTAAACAAGTCACTGCATTTCCATTATTTGACAACAGTGTCAGCTTTCTTGGAGGTGGTAATTTACATGACAAATGACAAGTGGGAATGATACACAGCCAGGTCTCAGTACAAGTTTCCGTCTCCAAAGGTTACAATTGAACGGCTAGTTGCCTGGACAACAAAAAGTATCAAGTTCAAGCTTTGCTTTGTCTTGCTCTGCGTGTGCATGTGTGTGTGTAGGTAATGCTAGGTCAACATGTTAAAGAAAAGGGACATTGAAAGCAAAGCCTGGCTGCACAACCATTTCGATAAACCCAAATTTACAATATTGTATGCTGGCATTATTAACTCAGGCTCTGGCAATAAAGATGTTGCCAGGTGTGATTTGTTTGCTTTGTTCAGAACTAAGCTAGCTGTTCCAGACTTTATGCTAAGTTAAGTCAACGGGTGCCAACTGTAGCCTTTGTTTTACGATAGACGTTACAATTATATGTCACCTAACTTTCAACAAAATGTATCCCAAAATGTCAAAATTTTGTCTCAGTTTCATCATTGTCATGTATGTGTTGTCTTACAAAGTGTACTATCCACATGAATAGACTTTCTAAATATTCTGTTGTTTTAGATAATGTACTTGTTCGGTGTTTTTGTTTGCCTGCCCAGGCACAACAGATGCAAACTAGCTTTTAGCTAACTCTGGCACAATTACCTTTAATTGTGTGCTGCCCCTGTAAAGATAAACAATAAAATTAAATTAACTAACAGCATCTGTAACCAGCTGCTCCTCTGAGTGTGTTCCAACATGCTTGGAGTCTATTAGAAAGGCACAAATATAATTTACAGTCATAATCAGATTCTTATTGACTTGCATGTGTTTTGTTGTACAAGCTGTATTTACCCAATGGCATCATTACCATCCATCTCTATATCTGCTTGATAATCATCTTGTTTTCAACTTGAGTTTGGGACCCTCCATGGGCATCTAGACAAATGAGAGATCACCAGATTATTGCAGGGATAAGAGAGGACATATGTTAAATATAATTATTTGGTAAATTGCTCTTCTTATCAGATACTCT
>JAQLOL010000010.1:15378014-15392402 GCA_029783665.1 Naso thynnoides
ATAAAGCTCAAAAAAATGTACAAATATGTGAAGAAGTGCTTTTTTTTGCATTTATTTAAAAAGTGTGCAAGGAAAATTTTAATACAGAGATGTGAGTTCTTATTTATTTTTTTTTAAAAGACCTGATTCACAAAGTGAGCTGCGTGTGGACAGACCTTGTCTGCTTTTTCCTGCAAAAGTTGACGTTCATGCTCTTCTTTCAGTAGTTTCTGTTCCAGAATGGCAAGCTTGGCCTAAAAGTAAAATTACAATGAAATACGAATCTTTAATTTTGTGTAATTTGTGTTTTGACTAATCAATGGGAAAACCATGAATTACCTCTGCCACAGTTTGGGTCTTACTCAATTTGAGACACTCTGATTCAAGTTTCTCCAGCTTTTCCCGCTGAGACTGTGTGCTTGAGCTGCTTGGCTGCTGGCTCTGCAGTGAAGCCTAGTAGGGAGGTAAACAGAGATTATACTGTATGCCACTCATCCAGGTATATCAGGAAGTAATGGAACACAGGTGATGAAAGATATTAGGATATGAACATCACTTGTTATCCTCGGGTTTACAGTTACTCTATATTAGCGTCATAGCAAGGGAAAGACTTGTTTGAGAATTTTGCTCTTCCCAGCATGTATCCTTTTGAAATACCTGATTTTCCATGAGATTGTTCCTCTCTGTCTTAGCATTTTCAACCATCTTCCTCATGTAGTCCAGCTGCTTCTCCAAAACTTTACACCGAGCCTCTGCAGACTGCAGCTTTGAGTCCAGCTCTGTCATTATAAACACATACAAAACTATTACAAAACATCTACAGACACAACTTTTTATAAAGCCTGAAAAAAAAAAACAGCAATGTCTCTCCCTTTGCACTCTCCATCACTTGCCTTTCTTTCCAAAGTTATCTGCCTCGGGCAGGCTGGCTGCTGGTTGACTGGGCACAGTGTGAGATCCTGTGACCTGTTGATGATTCTGAGCGCCATCGGAGAACTGCCTGTAGCTCCTCTCCGCTTGCTTCCTTTCCAGCTCCAGCCGCCTGATTTTCTGCTGGAGGGTCTTCAGTGCATCAACAATAGCTGAGAGTGATTTAAGAAGAAAAGCACACCCAGTAAATGTAGCAGAAGGTGACTGTAACACAAACATTGTGTGAGACTAGAACAGCTGTGCCATACCTCTGCTGTCAATATTAGGTTTCATCTGAGACCCCTGGGGGCTGCTCATCTGTGGGTCCACGCTGATGGATGAGTGTGTAGGGAGATCCAGCTGTCTTGGTACTGATAATATCCTGTCTGGTGGCTGGTAGTAGCTCCCAATGTAACTATTTTTGGAGGGTGAGTCTAAAATCTACAGACATGAGGAGGAAACAGTTGCTGTAAGAAGCTCACAACTGCTAATTATTTTCAGTAGTGATTGGTTAGTTCAGAAAATTAGATAAAGTATTAATAAGGTGCCTTGTAAAAAGTTCAAACAGGCCGCAGAGAGGTTTTGAGTGGGTTTTGTTCGATTAACAGTCCAATACAAATGCTATTACATCATCATTAAAGTTGCTGTTTGTAAACTGACAAGTGAGTAACAGTAACCGGTTGACGTTTTTCAGTGCACGGAAAGGTTTCTTTCCAAACACGGCCACAGTTTATCTTTCTAAAAGCTTTCGGAATATACAAATTGCCGGCGGAACGTAAGCGAAAACAGACGCATGCGTTAAAATAACTTGTTAACTTAACATATCACTGCCGAGTACTGACCATCTCCCTTTGCAACCGTTCTCGCGGACAACTTTTAGAAGCTAACGACAACTTAGCAATTAGCAAACAATGCTAAAGCTAATGTCTTAGCCACAGTCGCAGCTAAGGGCTAGCTTAGATGCAAATGTTACCTGGTCGTACTGAATTTCCATTCCGTGACAGAAAGGGTGAAATCCGTTTCGAAATAATTATAGATCTAATGTTCTAAGACTGCTAATGTAAGGCGTCAGGGATTTTTGTGTAGCAAACGTTAACTGATTTCTTCAAGCGAGGCAGGTAACCACTTTGCTACCCTGTAACTAACGAGTAGTCCGGACTTTTTAAATTTCCCTCCTCTTCGCCGCCCCGTCACACAGTTCCGCCTGCGCGCTGTTTTCTCCTCCACCTCCCGCAGTCATGTGTCCTGCGTGACTTTTCCGTTTTGTTTCACATTATTACGTGTATCTATTTAAAAAATGCAGAGACACCTTATCACACCTTTATGCAATTTAAATAAAAAGAAGGAGAAATGTCAGAATAGTGGCCTAATCCAGCCTCCCTCACTCTTTCGGGACCCCCACTAAAAATAATAAAGACCTACACCATGAAATATAATAAATAAATGAATAAATCATATTTACTATATATAATTTAAGGCATTTACTGCAAACTTACATGTTGGCAAGTTCGCAAAGTCTCATTATTTAATAGCATTCAATTTTAGATAAATTAGAACTAGAATCTGATTTATTTATTTATTAATTAAAAAGCAGGTCTATGTGTAAACAGGCAAGGAATAAAGAGATGTGAATGCTCTCTGTGTTTATAATATGCAATGCTTACTATTTAAGGAACTCTGGACCAATTTTTAACCAATGAAAAAATTAAAAACCTTGTAAAACTGCTGTCTCACATGAGGAGCAAATCTATTGTCAGGTCCTGCATGCAGCTTTTATAGATCTGAAAAAAATCCTGCCTCGTTTGATTGAAATAATGTCTGACCAGAGGGCTAACATTTGGAATATTTGATCGTTTCCAAAAAGCTGAAAAGGTCAATGAGCCTGATCTTTAAAAAAAGAAAGAAAAGAAAAGGATGCTTGTAATTTGATAAAGGAAAAAAGGGCCCGTGACAGACAGAGTAACAAATATTATTGTTATTTTTGTTACATGGCAAGTGTTATTTTTCTCCTAGACCTACCATTTACACACATTACCCAAAGTACTGACGACATGACCTCAGTGTCCTCATTGGTAACTATGGCCTTGATTAACATAGGCCTATCTGATATGAGAAAGAGCTCCTTAGTACCTGCAAAAGTGAAGGCTGGAGACGGTCCTGAAGCCTGATGTGGAGACGTCTTCTCTTTCAACTTAAGAACAATTGTAGAATCCATTTTTACTGACTCTGTACGCTATTTTTGGATAGTAAAATGTCTTTAGTCTGTAGATTAATCGATCATCCTGTAAACATTGGCGCAGCGGTATGCAAATAGCCTGCTGCAGCAGAGCCAGCGTGTCTGCATTTTGGCAGGTGTGCCGCACCGAGATAAAGAATGGAGGCCTGCTTTCTGTAAACCCTCCTTCGGTATGTGTTTTCTTTGCGGATTTGTACATTTAATACAGAAATATATATTTTAGGGGGAAATATCCTCCGTCCACAGACTCACACTAACAGTTACATGTGACATTCTAATCCATTTCTAAGCACTTTCAGAAACTGTTCACATTAATGTTTGTGTGCTTATATTGTTTGATTATAATTCCCTTTTCAGCATGAAGGTTAAAAGTTAATTTGTCCAAATGAGCTGCAAAAACAACTCAAATGCAAATGTACAACATCTACCCCTTTCTCTCTCCTCTGTCTGTCTTTCAGTTATTTCTGATAAACAAGAGAAGGAGGGGGGCTAGTTCCAACGAAAGGTATGATGGGAGATGTAGTTCTGTAGAGCAGACCCCTCAAACACAAAACGAACCAGAAGAATCCAACTCCCATAAAACCTTCCCCCGCTGGCTTGGCAACTAGCCTCTAACCAATCATTTGTCAGATTCCAGACGGCAACGCCCTAGAATGCCCACAGCCTTCGCTCATTGGCCAGCGTGTTCTGCCAATCAAATGTTTACTCTCGAGTTGTTACCTCCTATCGTTTCTAGCCTGGGACTAACGTTACTGGTCAATGCAGTGTCAAGGCGTCCCGTAGCAGAAGACCTGCACCAAAGAATGTGAATAAAGTGAGTATTTAAAAATGACACGTTGTATTTCTGGTCGACAGTGAAAGGTTTGTTTCTTCTTTTACTGGTTTCGCTGCGGTTTTGTTAGACTTTGCCGGTGTCTTTTTTAACGAGCAGCTTGAAAGCCTTGACTCGAAAGAAAGCAGGGAGAGATTGAATGGACCTCTCAAGCCAAGTTGCAAATTTACTCGCTTTTGTCGTTACATGTTCAGTATTTAAACAAAAAGTCACTAACGACGAAAACGTAGCGTCGTTATCGTCTGCCAAAGCATTAGGAGGCAATGACGCTTTAGTCGGCAGATTATGAAGACTTGTAACATCAGTAAATGATGTTTACTTTAACCAGGCTTTTTTTCTTGGAAGTTGTTAACAAACCAAATATTAACGTTACTATTTTCAGCAGGATCTGGGTCTAAATCCCTTGATTTCTGTCAAAGTCCGACTGATAATGGGTTTTTGAGGCCAATACCTGCAGTTACGTTTTGTGTTGCACTATTAAGGAATAAGATAACAGATAACGTTACATTTAGGGCTATATTGGTCGATATACTCTTGTTTTGGATTTTTAAATAACATTTGCTAAAAATCCATTTGATACGTATGTGCGCCAGACGTTTACTGAACCACATCGAGATTTATGATGACACATATCATGTGACAACCGTCAGATTTTTCCAATCATTCATACTGTGGTAGGCTACGTACTCTTATACATTTGTATTGATATGATATTAATGTGTTAGACTATTATAGGCAGTCTTGTAAATCAAAGTGCGACCTTTTTGAAGCTGTATTGATTTTCATGTGACCTTGTAGGACTTTTTATGTGATTTTCAAAAAAATGCACTTTATCTTAATATATTAAACACATCTATAGTTGATGATTCGTCCTCACAGCTTATCCCTTCTACTAATCCACAGATTTATAGTTAAAAGAAATTAACTTGTAAGTGCTCCCTGGTGTACAAAGTATGCAATTGCGATTTGCAGCACTGGGTCTACATTACTGCAAACACATTTTTGACATTTTTGTTCAGCAATTTCTTGTTTTTCATTGGCTGGCATATGTGCTTTTCCTGATAAACCAGTGATAAGCTAATATCTCGTAATAGTATCAACTGGCTGATTTATCTAATCGTATCTGACACTGATTATGCTTTTAGGTTCATGCCCACTCACATCTCCTTTAGAATAATATTAAAAACTGATGATTGGCTTATTGGCTGATTTTGATGAGTGTTAACATGTTATTTGTTGTGTAGCCTGCTGTTAGACAGCACAAACGTTAGTCCAACATCAAAAGATGGAAGCGCAGGACCAGGAGTCTTTGGGGAGATGGGACGGGCTGGGCAGCCGGGATCCCATCTCCAGGACTGAAGCCATGGAGAACATCTGCCAGGTGGTCATGAAGAAAGTAGAGGCCATCAAGCCCATATCGTCACCGCCAGCCTCGGGGAACCCTCCGAACAGTGACCTGAATGACATGCTGGCTCACCTTCTCATGCTGTCCAAACGGTGTCCCTTTGAAGACGTCAGGGAGCGATGCACTCGTCTTCTACAGGGCGTGCAGGTAGGAGATTCACTCAGCTAATAAAGAGACACGGAGCTTTTTGTTCTGTGTTGCCTTAAGCTGCACCAGGCTGTCATACATCCTTCAGTTCTAGTGCTTATGGTATCGTCTGCTGCCATCTACCCCTCTCCTCACCTCTTCATAAGTATTGCAAACATTGTGGTTGAGTCATAGTGTCACACATGACACAATGGGACACACGAACACTTTAACACTCAGAGGCTACAGGAGCCAAGGCCAGTCCAGCCTCAGAGCCGCATGCGTTCAAGTGAGGAATTTATGTAAACAGTTGTACTGGTTTTCACAATGAATTGTACTGTTTAGATTACGCGACATTTTGACAGAAAAAAGACCCCGAAAACACTGTGCTCATATTAGAGAAAGACAAGTAAAAACTACAGCTACTATGCACAATTGGGCAGCAAAACCTGTGTGTTTTTAAAAAAAAAAGTCTATTGTAATTTGATTTAAAAATGTCTGTAGTAAGCACTTAGTGTTTAATAAAATAATAAGCTTATTTAATGTACCTGCACAGTTCCTCTATTGTGATACATCTTGAAGGAGTAAACATGTGTGATGCTCTAACTGTAGTAGTACAATATATGCTTTGTAAATAATATTGTAAATAATAATGGTTTGGTTTGGATCAGCAGGAATGGCTAATCAGACAGTGTATAAGATTTATTAAAAGTAACATGCAGTTGGTCGTGTATGAAACAAAAAATGAAAAATTTCCTTACTCAGAAGTAAAGTTGACTGTATTAAATATTTTTTCAGATGGGTTTTCACAGGGGATTCTTTTCCAGATTACCCAGTGACTTTTACTTATAAAAACATTTACACTTTGCCTATGTGGGTATTCTCAGAGTGAGGACATGTTTACTGAAAATATTGAGTAACGCCTCCATCATCTGCATCAAGCCAATTAAAGGGCCAACATTTCCATAATATTTTTCAGTGTAGCTTACCTAATACAATCAGTGGGGTCATATGATGTGAAAGGTGGGGTAGTCCACCGGTCTTTTTCCAATGAAATGAAAATGTTAAAATTGCACATATTGGATTTTTTGCAGATATCCGATATGCCGATATTTTACAACTCATTTGGATGATAATCGATTCCGATACTGATATATATGTATGTTTTTTCTCCCATACCTAATTGCAGAGATCATCAAGTCTCCTCTGTAGTGGAATTTACATACAGTATTATTATGCATACTCTTACTGTGTTGGCCTGCTGGCAAATGCAGGCATAAAATACAAAGCTTTAAATTATGTAATATTCATTCCTTATGCAAAAAGAAGGAAAATACTTAAACGTATATAAAATGTCATATTTCTTTATGGAAATTACTTTTAAACAAAACAAGTAAGATACATCCTACTTAAAACTGGATGATACTGTCAATCATTCAATCAATCATAATGATACCCACCACAAATTTGGCCTGTTTCACAAGGACAAAGTAAGTAAACATGACGTTGGTCCACAGGAAACATGTGAAACATGGTGTCTATTCAGGCATTTATTCAAGGAAATGGCACCCTGTTATTTTATTGGTTGTTATATTGGTTGATATCGGTGTGCCAGCTGAAAGCCAGATCATTTTAAAGCCAGTATCGTCTGATACTGATAATGTGCCGATAATATTGTTCATCCCTAGAAAATGTGTGTAATGTTGAAAGGAATGCTGCTGGCTGAAGGAGAGACAACACAGTGACCGGTTGTCTCTCTCTGACCTGCTCACATTAATTATACATCGTTCTATCAGCTAAAATCCATTGCAGGACCAGCACCATCTGTATGCCATGCAGTTTTTGTTATTGCAGGTGTACAGAGTTGTAATTTGGATTCAGGTCAAAGACTCACAGCATGTACCTGAACCTGATTCTGTAGTCATTATGTTCTCAGTTCTGTCTGAACCATCCTTAGTTTCTGATCTCCTTTAACACCGATAAAAAACCTGAAGAAGCAAATAGAACTAAAATAATGTATGTTCTCAGTTTGGGTTTTTTTATGATTATTTTGTTAAGGCATATTTGAATGTGTTACATTTTGTCAGCTGAAAATTATAATTATTTACTTGCGGAGAACAAAATAACGGATTTGTCCCGGCTTTAGTGTGATGTTAGCTGTGCCCTTTTCCATGTAATGAGTCCTCTAATAACAAACAAAACTAAGCCTGACAAATTTCGATGGCCTGCCATGATGTTATTCTGAGAAAAGCGACTGTTTGGCGGTGACATTAATTCCTGTTTGTGTAGAAGTGTTTTTGGAAGATGGAGCGGAGGGGCAGAGAGAGATGAGAGAGGGAGAAAGCTGCTTTGTGGATTTAGCAGTGCACTACAGTACACACACCGTCTGGTATTTTTGAATTATGCTAAGCTGCATCCGCCATGGGCTTGCCAAAGGGTGCATTTATGAGCCCAGTATGGCAGCTCATGTCGCACGGGTCCCATGGTTAAAGACTCCCCTGACAAACACACACACACACACACACACACCTTTCTCAAGTTGTCAGGGATGGATGGGGTTTAGGGAGGGGGGGCTCAGTCTCGGACAGACCTCTAATTCCAGCAGATCCGCTGATTAAAGACAAAATCTTTGAAAGCACAGACAGTCCTTTCCTTATGACAGGCCCTCTCCTCCAGAAGAGGAAGGCCTCCTGCTTGGTGGGAATAATGTCTTGTAATACCCTCATGGCTCACAGCAAAATTTGCCTGGAACAATTTTTTGGAAGTTTGTTGCCCTAGTTTGCATGTCTGCAGTCTATTTATTTATGTTTTATTCACTGTAAAATTAAATCGAATAAGAATTTTGAAAAAGAATGAAAAATTTACATGGGCTAGCACAAAATTGAATTCCGTGATACTCATGGAGATGGTTAAAATGTGCTATTATAATTTTAAAATTCCAATATGTTAGACCAATATGTACATACACATAAAGCAGTAGTTTGATATTCTGGAAATACACCTACTCCCTCTCCTGCTCAGAGAGAAAGAAGATCAACACCTTTCTCATGTCTGTCTATTAAAAATGAAGCTGCACCTTGCTGCCTGTTCACTTAGCTTAGCATAAAGACCAGAAACAGCAAGCCTGGCTCTCTATAAATGTTATAAAATCCACCTACAACCACCTCTGCAGCTCTCAAATGAACACTCTGCTTATTTTTTATGTTTAATCTATAAAAAAAAACAAAGTGTGGTTTTACGGGTAGTTCTTATGCTCGACAGTTTCCTGGTCTGGAGCAGTAACTTCCTGAAATGTCTGCTGGTTGCCTGGAAATCTTTCTGTGACAAAAACATCAGGACTTCACCCTACAGCTAACACAGAGCCAGGCTTGTTGTTTCTCTCTGTTTCAAGTCTTTGTGCTATGCTAAGCTAAGCCAACAGGCTGAAGGCCATAGCCTTAGATTTATGGACAGATGTAAGAGTAGTATTAATCTTCTCATCTAACTCAAGTTCCCAAAATGTCAAACAGTTGCTTCAAGATAAATGTGCTGCCACGTGGCCAGTTCCTAAACTGCATGCTATACACGATTAAACACATAGTTTCTCTTTTTCACTCCTGTTAATCTCCTTTTTTAGATCAATTTTAGGAACTCATTTGATAAAATAGAGATTCAGATACGTCTCACATGTGAGGCTTGAAACTAAGTGATCCTCTCTGGTCCTAACAGTTGCATCACGCGCTGTTTTAATGCAGTCTGAGTTGTTGCTTGTTTTTCAGCGCACCCTGTGAATGTGCAAGCTGTCACAGTTGAAGGAATGGGCTTGTGGGCTCAAATGTTTACCGTTATGTTGCCCCAGTATTGCTAAGTCCCAGGGGTTAAGGGTTATGGGGTCATGACCGAAAATAGGTTTATATATGCGTGTGGAGGGGTTGGGTTCCTGGTGTAGGGGTCTGCTGAGGTCAACATGCAAGGCTCAAAATCATTCACCTACACACTCCTGCGTGTATGGTAAACATATACACACACTGTCACAGGGTCATCCTGAGGCTTGTCCAGCGTTGACCTTGTTGAGCTTTATTGATCCAGTGCATCTATCGGAACACAGGATAACGATGGGTGAAGACAATTGTCTGACATGCAAACACACACACACACACACACACACACATACACACACAAATCAAGAGAGACAATAGTTAGTGTTTGCTCTGAGTCTATGAAAGGGATGGGCTGACTCCATCAGCCTGTTTTTTCTCCGATCAGTATGTTCCCCCGCTGAATGAAAGGAGCCCAGTCTTGGGCGGCTGGACAGAGACAGAGAGGGGTTTCTTTGTGTTACGTAATTACACCATTGCGCTAGCCCTCTACCCCAACTTGAATTAAGAACTGCTCTAAAGATCAACCTGTCCTCGTGACGCAGGCTGTCGCTGCTCAGATTCCAAAGATTTTATCCACACTTACAACTTGAAGGGATAAAATGATGTAGGGAAGCGCGTACAGCACATTTGGTCAGCTGACAAATAGGGCCTGACAGATATTGGATTTTGGGGACTGATGCTGATATCAATATATATATATAACCCATATATCAGCCAATATTTTATATATATATATATATAATATTTTTTATATATTATATTTTATATATTATATCATATGTAATATATATATATGTATATACGGTATGTGTATGTATAAATATATATGTGTATGTATATACTGTGTACATACTGTATTGTATGTATATATGTGTATCTATCTATCTATCTATCTATCTATCTATCTATAGTACTTGCAAATACTTGTGATAAAATACGTAATGGAGGCAGGATGTTTTACTTTGTAACAAACTTTGTGACAAACCGTGCTCTGAACAGTTATGCTTCACTTAACAGTTATTAGTAACAGTCTGTCCTGCTGGACAAACTATGTAATTACACCATTTTAAATCACTAGTCCAAGCATTTTTTTCTGGCCTTATTAAACAGTTTTAATTTTGACACATGTCAAAGAACATACAAGCTAATACCAGTATGCTTGAAATAGGCCAGTATCGCCTGATAATATTGGCAAACCAATAAATCTGTTGGACCTCACTGACAGTACAGTCAAGTCCGACTTTTTTGCTACAAAAACCCAGTTTCAGTTGACACTTATAGAGTAAAATGTGGTTGCAACCAATGCAGGAATTCAGCATCTTCCTTTGTTAGTACTCCAGCTTGTTCCACAACCAAGCCTTTCTTGTACTCACGCCTATGCAAAATTCAACAGTTTACAGAGTGCATAGCCCCAGTTTGTGCCTCTTGAGTATTTTCAGTCGAGTCACAGAGCTAAGCATCTGTTTATCTGGAGGATAAATCTTTTTCAAAAACTCAATGTACTTCAAGAATCCTAAAAGACTCCTTTATCCATTAGGACAAAACTGTTTGTTGCCAGGTAAAGATTTTTAACCCGTTCTGGAGTGACTCTTTTATCTTGCAGCAACGAGGATGCTTGCTGATTAGTTTAATTTATGAACAGAAATTAATTTTTAATGTCAGGTGTAGTTACTCATGTTGTTGTTATTTACAATAATTTTATATTTTTGAATATAGTTGCACCTTTATATTTTTCTGTCTACAAAATGAGCAGCTATCTTGTTTTGGGTATGGTTACTGAGTTGCAACTTGAGAAATCAATTAGAAATTATATTATTACTAGGATTTTCTTTTTAAATAGAGATAAGAAATGAATTTTAACACAATCAATTAATTTTGCCAGTAAAGTAACACTCTTGAGACAGACCTTAGTCTACATGTTTTTCTCCTTTTGAAGCTTACACAGCTCCTCATTTTCAGCACATACTTATTTAGCTAATTATGGACATTCGGATGAGTCAGCAGCCTCTGTAATAAACACTTGTGTGTGATTAATTAAGTGAAATGGGTTCCTGGTTCTTGCCTCCTCCCAGAATAACCTGGGACATATTTCTGTCAACACATGGAAAGCTTGGGAGCGTCTCCAGAATGTCAGAGATGACATCAGATATTAATCATGTTGCCTTTTCAGGAATCATTTATTCATGGAAGGTGCGCATGGTCTCTGTCATATGGGTTTTAAAAGAGCACGCGCTGCATTTAAATCAGTGTGTCAAGACTGAAATAAATATGGTCAGGCAATGCTAAAACGCAAGATTCAATAATATTAAGCTCTTGCATCATGTGTGGCGTCCCTGCTGAGAGATCCCCATGTGGCCTTCAAGTTTTATGCTGTTTTCTTTTTCTTTCGTTGAGAGGGAAAATGAAGCACAAATTGTAATTGATTGTGGTTTGTTCTTGAAAAGCCTGTTGCCTGCAAAAGCCTGACTCAAAGGTGGCCTGCTTGTGGTGTGGCTGTACAAACACACTTGACTTGTCAACTCTGACAGACAGCAGCACGGATAGACACAATAATGCTTTTCTGAGGAGGCAGAATCAAAGTCCACTTGCAGACTGTGGGATCAGTTCAGAGAATTGTTAAAGTTTTTGTTGACTGTCACACTGCCGGGAAGTTTGCTGCCTTTATATGCTGTTGTGCATGAGTCTGTGTTTATATGTCTGTCTGAGTTTTTGGAAGTTTACTGTACGTGTCTGGGTGTTTGTGTGCATGCAGCTAGTCCTCTCTGGGCTACCTCTGCTTACTCTGTAAATAGAGTGAATACTCCATGAAGGAGAGCCCTGTGGTCTGTGCAGATCCGCTGGATTATGGGCGATCTCTACTTGAACCAGGTCAGACAAATTGCATATCAAGGGGGGAGAGAATGCAGCAGCAGCAGCAGCAGCAGGCAGTGACCTTTGGCACAGTAACTGTACAGTGAAATGCTCCATGGATGTGGAGGAAGTGATAGAGAAATAAAGCTTTGGATTTACAGCTGCCAGCCAGCTGGGCAGAGTGATGGTACAGTGTTGATCAGAGCTGGTGTGTGTGTGTAAGAAACTGTGGCCTGCAGATTCTCCCGTGTGATCATTTGCTGGTCTTCTCTGTTTTATGTCGTGTGTGCTAAATATCTTTGAGTTTTGGACAGTTAGCTGCACAAAACAAGACAACTAATTATCATTAACATTTTATTTTCTAAACGATTAAGCACTTTATCTCGAAGTCTATAATGAAACCGATCATTAGTTGCACTGGGCCCATATTAGATGTTATTGAATATCAGAAAATTTGCTGTCATTTGCAATATTTTTTATTTATCTAATATTGAACATCTGTTACAGCATCTTCTGGCTTTTATTTTGAAAAGAAAATGCACACAGAGCTGCCATGTTGGCTGAGTCAACGTGTGTGCTATTTGAGGAGGTGGAGAGGTTATCACAGGTTACTTGGCATGATATTGGCCTCCATGCAGCGCTTTAATGTACAAGCATGGAGGACTTAGTTTCAAAGAACGCCAGTTTGCCCATTTGGCAATATTTGGGTTTACAGCAGGAGAAAATGTTCAATGATATTGCCTGTCGCGATATTTGGATGGGACAAAATCGTGATACTAAATTTTGGATATTGCCCAAGCCTATTAGTTGCAGCCCTGGTACATTAACTTTATCATAAAATTAATAAACTTTACCCTGTTCCTTGTGTAATTTCCTGTGACTAAAACAAAAAGTCAGAGGCTCTCTCAATGCACCGTATGAATTTAAGACCATCAGTAAATCTTACAATCTACTAATAATAGGCCTTCATTTATAAGGTGGTAATGTGCAAACAGGGAACCCTGTCTGTCCATGCATCTATTCTGTAGATCAAGTGCCTCTCATTCATCGAGTTCACTTGGAAATAAACTGGGCAAAAGTCTCAACATTTCTAAAATATCTTGACTACAGCACTAAGTGTCTCTTTTGCCAGGATATTAAAGATCAATTCTAACATGCAAGGCATAGTGAGGCACACTAACACACAAGCTCCCACTTTGATCCTACAACACAGACAGACCCCCACCTTTCAGTCAGTGCAGCATGCTGGCGGGTGCAGACTCGTAAAGATTGGGGGGGGGGGATTGGGGAAGTGTGCAACTAGGTCACTGTCAATCCTGTTGTAAGCCTGAATAAAAGATAAAAACGTTTCATTTCCTGTTTTTTGCCTTTACTAAACAAGCAAAAAAGTAGAAGGTAATGAAAGAAGCGTCCCCCTTTTCCCCTGAAACACAAAAATGAAAAGGCTGCATTATCCTGGCACAGAGGGAGAGATGGGCTAGAGTTGGGCACAGGCTTTTGCAGTGCCTTAGCAGTCGTCATGGTATCAGTGGCATGAGGTGCAGTGATGGGTTGGGTTGGTTAACATTGTTACTTGGGGGTGGGGGGTGCTGGCTTGTCTGTGATTATTTCTGGCTGTGCTATTTAGGAATTGAGAAGGAGAAAGAGAGGGAGGGTGGTGGAAGAGTATGAAAGAAAGTGGAAAAGAGACGTGGGGGGAGTAACAGCCACTGAATAGATCATGTAGTCATAGGAGAAGTGAAGGGGTGAAAACGATGAGGGAGATGGAACAAACACTGTCTTTTTTGGTATTCAGTCTGCAGCCTCCAGTGGAAAACTACTAGCACCCCGAGTATATGAGCCCTGCTCTGTGGAGCCTGGTTTCAAACCTGAAAAATATCTGTCTGGTCCAGAACCAAACTGACCACGTAATTGCTTTAAATGTCTCTAAAACTGAGTCAAACCCCAAATAGATGATCGGTTTCCTCATAACAAGTTGATAAGCATTTACACTTTGTCACATGGGCTCACATCCATGCAATCCTGCCTGACGTGCAGTTGTCTCCCTTCTGACCGAGCATATGTGGCTTGTTCACTAGCCCAACGTGAAGCTGTGGAGGAAGGAGGAGTGGGTGTGTGTGTGTGTGTGTGTGGGTGTGGGGGGTGGGTGGGGGGGGGGTGGTGAGGTGGGGGGGGGGGGGGTTGTGGACAG
>JAQLOL010000010.1:15401519-15416201 GCA_029783665.1 Naso thynnoides
CACAAACAACAAACTCTTTGGAAGAAATCTTCAACCGGGCTCCTTCCTTTTGGATTAATTCGGTGATCGACTAGTACAGGCTTTCATACGAGAGGAGCGAGGGCAACCGTAGGTAAGTCTTCTGAGTTTTTAATAACCTCCCGGTATGCTAAATAAGTTGTTGATGCTTGGTTTTATGTGCAGAGACCCTAGTCATGCTACTGAAGGCGCATAGTGCTATTTTGAGCAGTATTAGTTGTTAAAAGAGCCGGTTTTGTAAGCGTGTGTGCACCGCCCCATTTTGATGCATGTTAGCCGTTTTTGGGCTGCAACTTTGCTCCGATCAAACCCGATGCACGTCGATGAGCGAAAAAAACTCTCTGGATGTCTTCTTTAACTAGTGTCTTTTCAGAAAAAGACCCTGAGATCATTTTACGCTGGATTATCCCTTTAAGTCGAGTTTTCACATCTGTGACTGGTGTCAGTAGAGCTGTAAATGTGTGGATAACGCCCCTAGTGTCCAATGCAAGGAAATGCATTTTCTTTACAGGAAGAATGTTACCTATTTTAAGCTTATATTTAATGTCAAACTAATAAATCCATTTCATGTCAAACTGATAAGACGATCTGACTGCTTTTTGTTATTGAACTGAAGATGATCTGGCTGTATTATAATGTAACCGTAGCAACATTACTCAGATTCACGATGTGTTAGAACTATAAACTATTTTGTTTTAAACAAACAAACTCACCTGACAATCAAAATGAGCAACCAAATTGAAGAAGACCTTTAAGCTGTAGCAGCTTGTTAGCAAAGCTAGCACACTACACACGGTGTCTCTGAAATCTGTCGCCAGAAGTTCAGTTTGAATGTACTCAAGGCAAATTCCGAACTGAAATATTACAGAGAAGTTTTGCAGGCACATCGAATATCATAGAGATTTAATATATGAGAGGGCACAAAGTCTTCACAAGAGCATTTCATTTGAGCTCGCAATATGTCTGTCAATGGTGATTAAATGTAAGAATAAGCTCTGAGTTGAAAATACCAAGCATAATCTCTGGGGGCAAAGAGCACATTAGACAGAGATCTAAACAAGTAGGAAATTTGAAAACAATGCAACTCATTGTTAAATGAGCAGGAGAGAGAAAACAAGAGGTTGGAACGGAGGTAGGTGAATGAAGGCTGTGAAGAAAGTAAAGAGGGGAAAGGAATGAGGTGGAGGGGAAAATTCAACTTAGAAAGTACTGAAAAGAAGATATTAGTGACATTAGTGAAAAAACAAGGCACTGGTAGAGGGAAATGTGGGGAAGAAAAGCCCACTTCAGGATTTTTATTAATTTTTTTTTAAACTTTTCTTGGGCTTAGAAGTACAAGAATAGAAGAGGCCAAGCTTGGCCAAACTCTGGAGAGAGCAGAAGTATCTAGGCCATGGGGAGATCGATGTGAGAGACACAAAAGCAACTTCTCCATCTGGTTCCTGAATAGTCTTTGCTGGCAGGTTGCCACACCTTGTCTGCTCCTCTGTAGGTTCCTAGTGGTGTTGCAGTAAACACTCCTCGGCCCGTAGGAAACATGGCATGTAAAGGTTGGCAACTAACCAACATAAAATATACACAAACCCTGGAGTCACTCAGTCAGCTCTCTTTTCTCCCTCCCTCTTTTCCACCACTGGGGATAACTTCCCTGTAAATATTTCTAAGCCTTGAACCAATATCAGCTTTCCCTGACACCAAGGGTTTATCTCAAACATGGAGAGAAGAAGTCCAAAACTCCTGTTAGAGCAAACCTGTCCTGACTCACATTATTCAGACAAGAGCTCCCCTCAGGATATCCATCAGCAACATGCTCCCGGCTGGTCATTGGCTTGTTTTAAGGGTGTGTCAGTGGCCCATTAGTTCACTTCTCGTCACTTGACGTCAGCAGAGAAGGCGGGGAAGGAAGGAACTCTATAAGGACCCTTTGTCATAAATTTTACACAACGCAGAGCATGATGGGATGTCAGCAGAAAAAGCAAATAAATGATGTAGCTTATGTAACGTATTTTCTCAGTATTGATGTCTAGTGAGCAAGCAATCAATCAACAAGTCAAGGCATTGTGACATTAGTCTAAAGCAGCAGCAGCAGATTTTTATCCTGAAGCAAATAGGTTAAAGTTTTATGGAGATTGAATGATGTAACTGCTCTTTGTTGTGACAGGTCATTGAAACTGGCCTGCAAAAACAGGTGGATAAAGCTCAGTGGGTGGGTGTATTTCTCCCATACTTGAAGTATTATTTAGTGTACTTTACAAGTACTCAAACATGTAAACACAGACAACAGTGTTCCCTTGGTAGCGACGGTATTGCCCATCTGTCTTCCTCTTTGTCAGTTCTGTTTTTCTTTTTCTTCGTCTGGAAGCTTTGCTTATTTTTCACTGCCTTGCAGCGAAATCCTCGCCATTTTGTTGCGTCCCCTTCAGAGCTTTTGTGCTTTATTAGACGCACTAAGCAAGTTGCTGCCTGATAGTCACGATATGTGTCTGGTGTGTGTCTACATACATGTATTTTTAATGTCTGCTTCTAATTTGATGGCGCAAGCTTTATTGTATATATGTATTTTTAGTCAGCTCGTATAATTTATGATGTTTATTAATGTTCCTGACAAAAATAACCTGACTGTAAAAAGACTTGGCGCTCATAAGATGGTTACTTTGAAAAGCCGTGGATCCATCAACAGGACCTGTACAGCTGTGTGGTACATTATTATGAGTTTCCTACATCTCAAAACTGACAATTGGCTAGTTTTCTTAAATTGTAAATTTTTCTGCTGTTAAAAGCTTTTTAATATGGGTTGATTGATAAGTTTATGGCCTCAGGTAGATGCCATTAAATTACAAAAATGCAACACATTTATTTTTTAACATAGTCCCTACATTTGAACCCTTTGTCTAGCAGCAGTGGAGCACCCAAATCCCTTGGACCATCAAAGAGTTGTCCACAGCAGTGATGACAGGATCATCTGTGTCAATATGGCAACCACTGAGCTCCTTCTTCATCTTGAGGAAGAGATACTGGTCTGAGGGTGCTATAAGGTGAATAGGGCGGGTACTGAATGCATTCTAATCTGCATTTCTTGATGTCTGTTTGAAGGCCGATGTTGTCATTTACCCAAGACAGAAATACCGCAAAAATTACTCCAAACTTTTTGCATAATCACCTACAGAATTGAACTGCACATGCATGTAACGAGAGCTGTATAAGTCACCTATTTCCCCCTCAGGCCACAAACGTGTCAGTCACATCACTCATATACAGATAAATAAACTGCATGCAAAAATACAATTGATGTGTCATTAGATGTGGAATTAGGTCATTATGTTGATTGTCTTGTATATGAATAAGTTGCTGTAAACCACCAGGCTCTACTCGTGGTATAAGGTGAAAACATTCCCAGCACTGATAATTTATTAGAATATGAAGCTACAAGGACATTTAACCATTTAAGCCCCATGAAAGCTTCAAATGAATTTGTGAAAAGAACTGAACTAAATTGTTTTAGTACTACTTATGAATCCTTCTTGTGTGATGATTCTGCTGACAAGCTGCTTTGCAGGGAAGCGTGCACAGACCAGGGCCAACAACTCGTCATGCAGACTCATACACTATGGAAAACTCAAACTTGTTCCTCTTTGGTGGTTCAAAGTTTGTTTAGTGTTGCAAGCTGTATCAGCGACTTAGCCTGTCTTTCCTCACATAGGAATATGGGTCAGCAGGGCTCTGTTGTATGTGGGGGAAGAAGGAAAAAGATCAGCGGTGTTATTGAACCAAGAAACCTCTGTGAAATACCACGAGTGTCTGCGTGCTTCTAAACGCAGGTGTGTGAAGGTGACCATCCAGCCGAGACATTTGTCCAAACATGCTGTCATCACTCCCTTGTCTCAGAAGTTTTCGCTCTTGTACACGTGAGAAGAAGAAAAAACAAAACAAAACAGCAAAATGTTCAAGCTTACTCTTGTTCTCGTATCTGATTTGATGTGGTCGTTTGCAGTCGCCACACAAAGATCCTGCTGATATCACAGGAGGTTTGAGCGGTTACACTTCTCTTTATTAAGGCTGTGTTTGCTCAAGATTTCTCTTTTGAGACGTTACAGGTTAGCAGTTGCAAACAACACTCTGAGTGCGTTATTGTGCAATGCAACCCATGTTGCACAAATTTGTGTGGACGTGGGGAGAGTGAGAAAAACAAGTCATGAATGTTTTTCCTTCTACAGATTGTTTTTGACTTTCTGTGTAAGGCCTGCAGTACTTTTTATATCCGTTGTGCCGTTTGGAAAAGAAAACACTTTGCAGATACTAAAACTACTTATTCTTTTGATTAACTGAGATCTTTTGCAAATATGCTTGTGTGGATGTTGATATGGAAAGTGCAGAATTATCTTTGTTTGTTGACTGGTTTGACAGGTGTCCTGTTTGTATTGGGCAGATAGTCTCTCCCTTATTGCCAGCTCTCCACACCCACTGACCAGATATAACAAGCAACTGTGGGCTGCGTGTGTGTGTGTGTGTGGGAGGGAGGGAGAGAGAGGATGTGAATGATGTTTATGTGCAAGAAACAAAGTGTGGTCTGTGTGTTTTTGAGGAAGAGAGAGGGAGGGATAGATAGGTACAGATAAAGAACATGTGAACGTTCTTGGATAAAACAAAGTGTGTGTGTGTGTGTGTGTGTGTGTGCGCACGCGCGCGCGTGCGTGCGTGCGTGCGTGCATGCGGGCACATGTGCACTATGTATACACACTTGTGAATTTGGCATTAGCCCCCACCTAATTGTTGGCAAGCACTCAAAGCTTATTAATGCCTGACCTGACCTCCTCTTTATTCCCTCCATCCATCACTGCAAAGACTTGCAGAAAACACAGAGAGCAGCAAAACAACAACTGCCGTTAACAGAAGGAGAGTCTGCTGCTCTCACCGGCTGCTGTGATTGGCCCAGATGCACAGCTTGATAGGGCTGCTATTGGCTGAGAGGAGACACACCTCTAGAATCTGTTTGTGTGCAGCCAGAAAGTGAGGGAGGAGGAGGGGGTGTTCGTTGATGGAAGGGATGTCGGGGTTGGGGTGTGATTGAGATGGTGTGTGTGTGTGTGGGGGGGGGGGTAGATTTTGATTGTGCAGAAACAGAAGGAAGAGATTTGGGAGGAGGTGGAGTTACATGTAGCCTCTGGAAAACAGCCACTGGAACTTGTTCAAAAATTTCTAGGAAACTAGGATGTTTGTTTGCTTCTCTGTGTTTGTGTTTGTGTGTGTGTGTGTTTGTGCTGAGCCCCCTTAAAATCACAACCAGACTAGGCTATTTAATCTGCACCTTTTATGAGCCAGCTGCCCTTCCCAGAAAATTGACAAAGTGCTGCATATAAGCTTTTAGAGGAAAATCAACATCTTTATCTGTTGATCACATCGACATGTTTCTGCAGTCAGGCCTGCTCTTGCACGCTGTAAAGAATCCAGTTTATCCTCAACAGCTGCTGTGTCACTCGTGTTTTTCTTCTGCGTGACATGCATGAATGCTATATCATAGGTGAAGTGTATATTGTCAATCATCACACGCAACATAGTGTTTGTGTGCTGCAGAGCCAGCTGGTAGTCTGCAGGTACAAGTTCACTCCTTGAAGTTTAAGTAAAACAGGCGATTGCAATAGGTGGGTCCAGGTAAAGAGAGGTGTTTTCGCATCGAGGTGGTAGGTGGAGCTCTGATGTTTGTGTCTCGGTTTTGTACAAAAAGTTCTGTGCGATACCTGGAATAGAAAGGTTGGTCATTGTATCGGCAGGTGAGCCCACAGTCTTAATGGATTTTAATGATTTTACTTAACTGATGTAAGGGTCTGCGGTTTGATCCCAACCCTCCTCTCTGCATGGTTCCCCATTCACTTGGGATGCACAAGTCAGTGCATTTCTAATGTCAGACACAGTAAAAATTGAGGGTTTAGCTCTGGAAAGGGGGATCCAGTGCTTAGCTGTATATGTATATAAATATACTGTATGTAAGTGTGCTGAAAAACAGGTTCAAGGTCAGGGATTTGTGCCAGTTATGAAAGGTGAGCACATGGCAATGCCATTCACTACTTGTTTACCATCTCACTGCATGTGTGTGTTTGAGGAAGAGTGTCTGGAAGTGCTCAAAGGCATTAATGACCCCTGGGCTAGCTTGAGGAAAAGGTTAGAGTTACTAAGGGGTTATGTTCGTACATACGCTCCTCCGAACGTCATGTGATCAAAGCGGAGGCGGCTGTCTAGGAATCACTCCTTTTAAAAATGCATGTTGTTGCATCAGCAGACCTCCCCTCTATGACACCACGCCCCTCTCCTCATGTCACATTTGTTTGTCTTCTCTCTTCAGGTTGATGTATTTCCATCATCTGCTCACTTGTTGATGTTCAGGCTGCCAGAACAGAGATCTCCTTGTTCACATGCTCTCTGCAAAAACAAACTGAGACTTGGAGAGAAAAAGGAAGGATGTGCTGATATTTAAAATAAACAGTCTGCTGATTAGGCTCGAGCTGCAGTAATTGGCATTAATGGTTTTGAGAATGCAAGCTACTTGATTGGCTAAGCTTACGGTGCACTGTTATTTTTGTGTACTTGCAACAGGGTTAGGTAATAGAAAAAAAAACAAAACTAAAACTTGCTGATAAAGCATGTTATTAGCCTCTTCCATAGTGGGCTGCTTTGCCAGCCATAATATAAAATGCCGTAATGTGTGAGGAGTGGTTGAGGTGATAAAATGAATAAATTTCACATTTTTGACCAAATACTTTGATACTAAGACAGTATTGTAAGGATGACTGTTGGTGAGTCCACAAAAACATTAACCCAGTGATATTTTTTGATTTAAAAAAATCATCAGTAATGTGGATAAGTGGGTAAAGGTGAATAAAAGAACAGCGAAAACAGTCTGGTAAGTTCAGAAAATCACATTACTTACTGTAATCAAGCCAACACGTGCGCCATATAACGATATAACAATACCCAAAATCTGTCATGGTATTGATATATTGCATAATAGAAAAGGTCCTGAGGATGAGGACTAACCAATGAGTTTGGTAAACATAAGTTAAGTAAATGTTCCCAAATCAACGACAACGCCTGACAAACAACTTACACTCTTACAGAGTAGCATCCTGGACTGTATCCCATGCAGTGAATGTGCCGGCCAAAATATAAAGTAACCCCCCAAAAAACACAGGTTAGCTAATCTCATACCACACGTTGGCTTCGGGTGCAACTTTGCATCCACTACTCTTGGTAATTGCTAAAATTAGAGTCGATGAATACACTGTTCTACTCATTACACTTAATTCTTAGATTACACCACCTTGCAGACTTGTTTACTGAGAACCACTTTTACTATTGCCCCATGCGCACTGCTTTAACTCACTGAAAAATCTCCATAGTAGGACCGAGGAGAAGTCCAGTGAACAGTCAGTTTCCAATAAGTATCTTATATGTCACCTTGTCCTCAGCTTTAAATGTATTTTAATAACAGCTTCAAGTCATGTCAGTCCCATCTGAGACATTGCTCAATACACATGATGGAGAAAAGTAAACAAGTGTTGTGTGGGTGGTAGCAGCGTGTGTGTGTCATATATATCATATTTCATTTAACCACAAGTCACCCCCTGCAGGAGACTGCTGAAGGGTGTAATGAGAGTTACATGTTCAGGCATGTTGTGCTAAATATCATGTGACACCATGGGGCATATTTTCCCCACTGGTCTCATTTAAGTGGCAATAAATTGGGTATAAACAAATAACTGCAAGAAGCAATGATCCTACAAATCTGGCCTCAGCTTATCTGTCCCCTCCATGAAGTTAATCGTATGGCCACCAGCTCTCTGCGAATGCACATACATAAATCATCTCCTGAAAATATACCAACTTTAACATGCATCGTCTCAAATTTTTATTTGGGTACAGAAAGTACATTAACATTCCTCCTCTGTGCGCTGGATGTTCTTCCTGCCTCTGGGTCAGTTTACTCGGAGTTTAAAGGTTACAGCACTTAAAGGAATGGCGGATACATAAGTCACAGTTAAACACACATAAAAATGTATATGCAAGCGCACACCGAGCTGTACACTTGTATAAGCTAACTGGTGAGCCATTCATGAAGCTGTCGTGTAGCAAGCTTGTGTGAAATGTGCAGGCTTTGGGCCAAATCGCTCCCATATGTGTTTCTCTGCGCATGTGCGACCGGCTCTGCAATGTAAAAAAGCTATTTAAATCACAGCAATCGTGTTAGTGTGTACAACATGGGGTGCATGGTAGACAGCGCGTGTGTGATTGTGCGCATCTGTATGTGTGAAGAGATTTGTGTGTACTTTATGAGGTCTGTGGTCTGTGTTTGTGTGGTGTCTTTTTCCTGGTGCCCACAGTCCTTACTGGTTCAAACTAGTTTATCTGTCATTGTAGGGTGTACGGCTGTGGCCTGGCTGCACAAAGCCACTTGTAATAACAGTGGGGTTTTTTCTCGGCCTGCATGAAGGATGGTAGTTGATGAAGTGAGGTGCTGTGTTTGGGCAGATTTTGCACAAACCGGTTTGGTGCCAGACTCATCGCGGTGGCCCTTTCCAATGTCACAACTTCAGAGTGTTAGAGAGGGCGAGGCAGGGGCAGAAAACACAACTGCGAACAAGTTGTGAGAAAGTTACACAAATACGCGCAAGCTACTGTTTGTAAGAAGTTGAGAAGAAGAAGGTGGATGGATTTAAAGAGGAAAGTTGATACCGAAAAAGCTGCAAGGGAAAGTTTGTGTCTTTCACAGGAAGTGAGGCTTAAGAGTGTGTTATCCCACACAGGAAGTACAGAGTGGGTAAAAAGTCATCTGAGCTCACAGGGGGAAGTTCCCTGAAAGTTTCAACAGCTGTGTGATATCTAATGTAGCCTACAGTTACATGTTCGACATTTAGCTCAATGCAAAAACTCAGTTCAAAGACTGTCAGTATGCACAAAATGACGAGTTGTGTCCATGACTCAGAATATATTACATGTAGCCTTGGACCATCTATCTACTTTGCTTCGTCAGGGTGGGTAAATAACAATGGCATTCGACTTTAAAGGTATGAGTGCTGAAGATAATTTCCTAGTCACAAGGAATGCAAACCTCAGTGTGCTTGAAACAAACCAGGTCATAAGATGTTATGTTCAACTCAAGTCCTAAGCATCAAAGTTTGCCTGATTTCAGACGCTGGCAGATGATTCAACAAGCAGTTTGAAGCATACAGTAGTCTGACCCACTGGATGTGCACTGCCATTGGCTGAGGAAGTGCTGGGAGAGCATTCCCCCGCCCCTTTCACTTTCTGTGTGTTACCGTTTCAAAGTCCCCACTGCTACAGAAAACAACAATAATACCTCTGAGCTAGCAGCCTGCATGTGGGAAATGCCAATTTTGATTACTGCAGTTGTATGACCAAAACAGTGTGAGAACACACCTGAGAAAACGCCGGACTCCATCTCGATGGACTCTGATGTCCAACCTCGATCCATTTTCTGACACATCCATCGCCAGTTGGAGTTGATTTGGCGCATCTTCTAACTCTGGCAGCTACATGCGCTGCTGACATCAACTTGACCATTGTACCGGTCCATTCCATGTCACTCGATCTTCTATTGATTTAATAAGCTCCGCAAGATTCACATACAGCTGTTAGTTTGTCTGTGGTTTTAAACGAGTCCAGTAAAATTTTTCAGAGCTTTAGTATAAGGAGGCTTCATCTGTGACGCACCAATTATCGAGTAATGCTTGTTTCTTTTATCCGTAAAGGTTGTATCACATAGCTGACAAACATTTTGTTGGGGATTTAAACATTTTAACGCCAGTGCTCTTTTCCGCACGTTTAAATCTTTCACCGTAACGAGTTTCCCACCTACACTAATTTGCAGAGGCACAGTCGCAGTATCCGGGGCTTTGTGTGGCCTACGACGTTTGTGATTGAAAAATTTTTGGCTCCTTCTGTAACATATACATAAATTAACTGCTGTGTCATGGTTGGCCAGCTGACTGGAGCTGTGTATTGTGTTTGTTGGTGACAAATACAGGAAATGCTCCGTAGACTAGACCGTCTCATTTAACAGAAGCCTTGGTTTGGCTGTTGCAGCCGATGAAGGCGTGGCCTTCAAGGGCCTTTGTTGGTCATGGTATTGTTAGGAGAGGATGCAGTTGGGACGCAGCTAGACACCTTACTCATTAGTCTGAAAACAGCTGTGTGATCTCCTCCACGGATCCAGAGGGAACTTTATCAAGTCTGAAATGAACCCATTTTTCAAGTGACATCACTTGAGCATCCAGGCTTTAGCTCCTTCCCTATGTGAACCCACTCTTCTTACAGTGACTCTAAAATTGGGGTTTAATGAATGTCAGTGTGTGATATCATGCATCTGTTTTGCTATGGAAACGCAAGCATGACACACTATCGAGGCAACATGGAGTCTGGACCATCCTATTCAGCTATTTCATCATTTGTTTTTACCTCCAATAAACATTAAAAAAACATGATAGCAAAGTCTGTCTTGTTTATGTAAATCTACAGGAGTCGTAGTTGAATTGTTTTACTTCTCACTGCCAAAAGCTCCCTCATTACTCGTAACTGGGCAGTTGGGAATAAATGAACCTTTAACAACAATTCAGCTAAGTGCTTTTCTGTTGTGGATTGGACCCAAGTAAACCAATTGTGAGTGTGACTTATTTGTTTGCCTAGAAAGACGCAGAGACATTTGCTGTCCTCACTGGAGTTTAGGTTTTTCCTCACTGGGAGGCTGGAATGTAAAGGAGGTGGGACCTGTGACCAAGCTGTAACAGATTTTATCACTGAGATAATAGCTGAGTATTCTTCTCTGCCTAATGTCCCATATGAACAGTCATTGCCTCTATATGTCTCGGTTTCTCTCTCTCTCACATCTTGGCTATTTTAATATCTCATTTCACACATCACTCTTATTTTCTTACTGTATGACTTTCACTCTTACTTCATCTTTTTCACACCCAGCTCTTCCTCTCAGCCGCAGAAGCTGTGTTTTTTTCTCTCACCCATACACACAAACAGTTTTTCCTCTCAAATATTTCAGCAGGGAGGATGAAGGGTTTTAGGATTTCTATATTCTTTTTATCTGGCAAAATGTATGCATATTTAGTTTGACTTTAGTATTTAATTATAAAACAATATTGCTGTGAAGCAACTTAAAAATGATTAGAGTGGTACTATGGAACAACTTTGACAATAGTATTGTGAAGTTTTCTGATAACTAAATTTTTTGAAAATTTTTTTTGTTTAAAAACATCTGCATATGTAAAAATGATTAGGATGTTATTATGATTTTAACATCTATATATTAAAAATTAAAAGTTAAGACGTGTCAGTCTGTGTATTTAAACTAAGGAAAAAAGAAAAATATAGCAACTTAAGGCTTGAAAACTATCTTTGTGGCCACGTTTCCCTCTGAGGAGCACCATGAACTTATCTTCATGTACATTAAACTCACGGAAACATATTATTATCTCAATGTATAATAAAAACTTGTCAGTGTGACAGACACCTTTGAGATTAAATTCTACTTTTCAAAGGGAAATTTAAGCAACATTATTATCGTTTGGTGACTGTTAATTTCAGGCTATACAGGTCATTAATGCAAATAGAGATTTCATTGTGCGGCAGATACATATTCAAACTGTAAATTCTAACTAAAGGTTTGTTTAGTTAAACTCTCGTTCTCCGGGAAATGTATTCCTATCCTCTGTCAAATGTATTACTTAGCTGGAGGATAAAATGCTGAACACGTACTCTTTTTTGATTATCATGACTTTGCAAGTGATTGTCATTCCATCAGTGTCCCAGATGCTCATGAAAAAATGGAGAGAAAATGGACAGTGTACACATAAGTTGTCTAATTGTGACTTCTTGATATTTCTGAACCAGTGGTAAAAAGAAACACTGGACACATGCACGCACACACACACAACACACACACACACACACACTGACAGTGACTAAGGTCGGCCTGTTATTGTAGGCAGCTGGCGGAGGGCTTTCCTGTCCAAACAGCCCAAACGCTGAGGTGGCAGAGCTGTGAGGGACAGAGAGAGACACACAGAGGAGAGAGAATAGGCCGAGTGGGGTTACCACAAGCTAATCCTCGGGCCGGCTTAGTGTGGTGGAGCAGGAAACCGGGGGGCATGGGAGATGGGCGAAGGCCAACAAGTTCTTCCTCTCCAACCCAGAATGACTGATAGGGTTGGACCTGCATGTTCTCACGCATCCATTAGGTTGTATGCACAGCCACGTGCAACAACATGCAAAAAGACATAAATAACGCTCTTGCTGGGAGTTATTTTGCAGCACGAAGGCCAAACCTGACCTGCTCCACCACCCACAAAGTTTGTCAGAGGAGAGGCAACACTGCTCACCTCCGAACTTCATCCTCATACATTTTCTTCCATGTCGATGACAGGAGCTGAAGACTCTATTTAAAGTCACAAAGCAGCCATAACCACTGTTAATTCCTATGAGTGGATTGTCTGGAATGTCCACTCAATTTAAAAAAAAAAAAAAAAAAAAATTATGATCTAATGTTGCATATTGTAATTGCACAAAGCCACACCATTAGTAGATGATGAGTCATATCTTTTAATGAGTCCGACTTGTTGGACTAAAATTAAAGACATTATATAAAAAGGCAAAGGAACTTAATCAACATTTTTTAAAAAACTATTTTCTGACATTTTATGAGCCAGCCGATTGAGGAAACAGTTGGCAGATTGTTAATCAAAGTTGTAAGCTACTAGTGTTGTGCCTTAAAAATTCATGATTCAATAAAAATTTATTGCCATTTTTGCAGTGCAATAACTAAAAAGTGATTTAGCTCACTGCTGCTGCTACATAGGAGGGTATAGTTAATGCCAGGTTTTCACTTAACGAATGTAATTAATGTCCGTATATTGGAAAACGCCCCTAGTGTCCAAAGCAAGGAAAGGTATTTCTTTATGGAAGGATAGAAATGTGACAGTAGCAGAATCAGATTTGGGATGTGTTAAAGCTATAATGTCATTCTTTCTAACTATACAAACTCACTCATGGATCCGAATGAGCAACTGAATTGGAGAAAATAGCCTGCTAGCTCTGCAGCTTGTCAGATAAGCTAGCATGCTGTCATACGGTCTCTCTGAAATCCACCACCAAAAGTTATGTTTTGTTTTTTTTTAACATACTCAAGGCAAATTCCAGACTCAAATATTACAGAAGGGAGGAGTTTCAAAGCACGGACGTAGACATGTCACTTCACCGAGTGAGTGGTACTTCAGTATTTTTGTTTTTTCATGCATTGAAGCGCTTTATGGATCGTTATCAATCATTTTAGATTTTCAGGCCTCACAAACAAATCTGAAAGTTCAAAAAACAGATTGGCTTTTGCCAAATATGTTTTGTTGATGGTTCTGACATTTTTGCAGAATTTTGGTACTGAGACTGTGATTCTAAAATTTATTTATTACCCCCTTTGTTAGGTAGAGTTAGAAGATTTTAATGCTGGCCATTATATAGTCCCAAAGAAACTGGGACGGAAATGGAACAATCAGTCCAATGGGTTTAGTTTCAGTGCAAAAACTGCTAAAACTTGTCATTGAACTTGGCTGTCTGAAGATGTTGAGAAAAATGTGCTTCTGTTAAGACTTACACTTCATGATAATGGGCTGTGCATTCCACTTTGATACACATTCATTATTTCTGATGAAATACATTTTAAAGCCGTGAAGTCGGTGCCAAAACTTTGATCGTGTTTGATGCAGATTACAGTTAACTGTCTTGAATATTACGTCAGTATAATAAGACATGCCAGCTGACATTTTACACTGTATTACCAGGGTAAATGACCCGAGGTGCAACCTGCTGAGAGTCATGTGACCCCCTCCCCACACATACACACACATATCAGCCCCTCAGCATTATGTAACCCTCGGGGTGAGAGTGACGACTGCAGGGAATTTATTTATGCACTGTGACGCTCCTGTGTGACATTCTGTACCGGTCCAAAATGATACGTCCTAGTTTATGTTTTTACATTTCCTCTTAACACACACATGCACAGTGAAGGATCTGGAGTCATGAAAACAAAGTTGACACTGATATTGCAGTGGGAACAGCCAAAAAAACATGGAGAAAGGAAAAAGGAAGAACCAGAAACCAAACAAAGAGTGGAGCCGCCCAGGAGAAGCACCATGAAAAGGGAGCTGTGTGCCTTCTCCACTCTGTGTTTTCTCTCATATTAGCAGATGGATCTGCTTTCTTTTTAGGTTTTTCCCTTTGTCAGTATCAGTGGTATCATTTCTCTGTATTCTCCAAGTGGAAGCAAAGAAGGAGAGAGGAAGAGACAGTCTGAGTGAGAGAGGAAGAATGGGCAGACAGGGAGTTCAGGAGATGGACGAGGAGACAATACTAGGAATTGGTGAAAAAAAAGCACGTTTAGAGATGCTAAAGAGACAATGAAAAGGACCGAGCCACAGAGGATAGAGTGGGAATGGTTATTTTGGCAGACAGCGACGTGCAGCTGCTTTAGAGAAGGTCTCTGTGCAACAAAGATCAGGAAAATATCAACCACTCACTTTCTCTCTCTCTCTCTCTCGCTCACTCTCTCTCTCTCACACACACACACACACACACACCCATGCAAGCAGATCG
>JAQLOL010000010.1:15433451-15453043 GCA_029783665.1 Naso thynnoides
AAAAAGGCTACTTAGCATCTGATGTTTACAAAAGCTGTGTTAACCAGATTTATAATGATTGACAGTTTCTTAATTGCATGTACGTTGAATATACTGTAGCGTGAGACATGTGAATGAGTCAGCATGCACCGTTTGCATAATGGTCGGATGCATGGACGTATTTCAGGCCCGGAATCTAATGTGTCTCAATAAGCATTTTCTGCATTTTTTCCAGCCTTGTTTTGGACAGTGCAAACTCCTGACCTCGTGTCATGTGCTTGTGATTTCATATTTGAGGAACTCACTTGGTGCAGTCTCAAGACGACAACACGCACATACATGTACTATGAGTTTTTTGTATGTTGGTACTTGTTCCTCTTGTTTGCACACTCTGCATGCCTTGCTGTGTATGTTGTCTGTTCTTCATTTTGGACCCTGTCTTAAATTGCCCTTGTAGTGCAACAAAAACCTGTCCCCCTCAGTCTGTTATAAGGTACATACAGAAAATACAGATCCAAATATTTAGATTTCTCCCACTGACCTCTGACTGGCCTGGATGATTCCTGTTTAGTTGCAGTTTTGGTGGAACCCGAGTTCACTCAGCAGAATAAAAATATGAAAGAGGTAGAGCTTGGGGGGGGAAACCGCTCTGTGTTGTTTCACATATCGATATGAATAATTTGCATTTACTTCCTGTAGAGCAGGAAAAGTCACAGTAGACGCATGTGAATGTAAATTCACATGTACACATGGGCATGTGGCCTAGTGTGGTTAGTTCACTATAAAAGAGTTTTTATTGCAGCTATGTCTCTGTGTATAAAGGGCCTTGTTTCATTGGTTAAGTATTTCAAGTTTTAAATCAGACACTGTTGTCACTGGAAACTTCAAATGTGTAATAGAAAAACCAAAATTCACTGATGTAGAAACAGTTATCAAGTCAATGATCAAAAAGCAAAACTTAATTTAGGCTAAATAGAAAAAGAAACTTAAACACTTAATTATTTGCCGCACATCAAGGTGATTTAAATCACGGTGAGAAAATAGTAACCATTAACAAAGGCAATAAAAAAATATTAAAGCATTAAATTTTCAGTTGTAATGTGAATTTAAATTAGGATTTCCACCTACACTGTTTGCAGTATTCCTCCTGTCTTCTCTGTTCAATGTCATACAAAGCATCAACAGCTGAAAATAAGCTCTAAAACTGCTGAAAATGTTAAGCCCATCAGGATGGGCGAGAAGAACAGAGACGGAGGTGATCGAATTTCCAACTAATCAAACATACTTTTCATAAACGATTAAACATTAATGGGGGAGCTGCCGTGACGTTGCACTCAAATGAAGTTCTGCCCGCTATTTTGTTCTGCCATTCAGTTTTGGGGCTCATTGCCTATTAATGAAGTAATAGGAAACGGCTGAAATGGTTCTGAGGGTGAACAGTTAGGCCATATCACTTCCTCCCCCTCTTAAAGTACAGAAGTATCATATCCACTCTCTGCAATCAGAATGCATCCTTGTAAAGGTTACAGATTGAGAAGAGAGATAATGGAAAAAGAGGGCAGAAGTGAAACCGGCATCAGCGACAGACATGAGCACAGATTAATGCCGAGTGCAACAGTTTCTAATCTTTGCTCCAGTCTCTATGATGTATTACATCAGATTTTATCAGTGTCTGTTTTTGTCTACTGTCTAAGCTGGTTTACCTCGCACTGGATTGCTGCACTCACGACTGGACTGTCAGCCTTTCTTGTATATAGAAAGGGTTCATTGGCCTGCTTGTCATCTGTGAGCGGCCACATGGAGATCATAAAACTTTGTTTGTTAGTCTCAGCGGCTCATGGAGTGGCCCATCATCCGCTGAATCAAACCGGCCACTCTGAGTGAACTTGTTCTTATTGGTTTGTTTGGGAATGAATCATCGCCTTTCTGTATTCTCACAGAAACAGGTGAAGCGTCTGATCTTTTGTCCCGGCTTTACAGTGCGCATTAGGAATTATAGGGTGATGATCAACAACTTTTTGGCTGGCGTCCCAGTGACATGAGTCATTTTTTGCTCAGTCAGCAGAGTTGAGGTCTTGTCAGGGAGAGAGAGAGAGGGAGAGAGAAAAAAAAAACAGCTGTGCGTGCCAGGAGGCACGCAGCCGCGTCAGAGCAGAGAGGCTGTTTTCTTTGGGGGCTGGTGTAAGGAAAGCTTTCTTAGTGCCATGTTCTTGGTTAATATGAGTTATAAAGATAAGCTTGTGGCTGATTTAACTGCTCATGTCTGCGATGCTTTGCAGGAGTTTTGTCTGCTGAACTCTTGGCACCACCTTTGGACTCACCTCAGTATTAACTCCCAAATTTCCCATCAGTTTACTCTATGAAAACAGGGAGTCAAAGGGTACAAATAGAAAAAGGGGATAGGTGAAGCAAAGCTGTGGGTTTTTCATTGGCTTGTGGCGGCTGTGTCATATCAGGCTAAAGATAGCAGGTGAGAGTTTGGTATTTTCTGTTTTTCTATGGGATCTTTTTTGTTGGAGCTCATTGTATTGTGACAGCTGCCCTCTCCCTGTTAGAATAACATCCCCGGGAACTTACTCTTCCTCACGTGCACACAGGGGTTGCAGGCCAACGCCTTTTCCCCTGGACTGAAGCCTACAGTACATATAGATTACTGTGTACATGCAGGAGTAAAAACCCATAAAAGAGAGGTTATCTTTTGTCCCAGATACCCCCCAACCCCCACCTCCTAGATCTGTACTTCTTTCTCTCTCTCTCTTCCGTGTTCTCCCTGAGGTCTCTGCAGTTCCTCTGCGTTTCATGGAATCCAGGGAACGCTGCTTCCTCCCAGTGTTGGTGTGCGCTGGTCCGGGACCCGCTGGTCTGAGGGCACGCCTCTCCTCTCAGGAAAGCCGGCGCTTGGCGAGACCGCTCCACTCTGATAGCCTGCCAGAATACACACAGATCAGAGAAGAGGCGACTGGGAAAAAAGAAGAAAAGGGACCAGGAGTCGCTTAAAGAGGGCCAAAAGGCGACTCTGATCCAGTTAATTCCTACATTGATTCAACTTCTAAGTCTAAACATCAATTTAATATCACATTGCGTGAAATCCCCAATTCTGCAGCCTGTGATCAGCAGATCTTGATAACTTAGCTCCAGTTTTAAAAGCTGATCACTGCTCTTTACGATGAGAGAAAAGTCCTGCAGGTCAGGTAAGGGTTAACCCTCCAGTCCTCTTAGGTAAATGCCCAGAGATAGATCAACAGGCTCTAACTTAAAGCTGTGTTTGACGTCTGGAATGGGAGGATACCCTCTGAGTCTGCAGTTTTCACTCTTAAACTGTTGCAAAGTGTGAAACTATCCTGGAGTTTTGTAGTATTTACCTCTATTGATTTACTCCTTTATTGTTAAAGCAGCCTGTGCAGGTTTCAGATCAATCTGTCTACACAGGAGAAAAAAGTGTGTAGTTGTTTTTCTCAGATAAGAGTTGCTGGTGTGAGCCTCTGGGCTAAGTTGTATTTGCTGTGAAGTTAGAAGACCTTTGTTTTGCCACTTTTTTGTCAGAGAGATTCAGACAGACAAAAGTTATAACTGTTCAGATAGATCAGTAAAACTGAATTACATTCTATGAAACAAGCCAGAATGGTTTTGCTCAGTGAACTTCATACCTCTGCAGAACTTTTTTCTTTCTTTTTTTTCAGAGGAACGAGAGAGGCAGAGAGAGAGAGAGAGAAAGAGAGAGAAGATTGGTTGGTGTAACTGTTGTTCTGCCTCATGATTGGTGGAAGCCTGTTGCTAGGCTTATGTCAGTGTTTGAGAGTTTTTTGCTTCCTCTCCTCTGTGCACTGATAGGTTAGCTTTGAACTGGTCTGGTGGACTTCTGCCACTTGTTGAACATCCCCACAGTTTTTGCGGTTCCCCCATGTCTTAGTGCATGAGAAAACACGGCAGCCACTGCGCTCAGACACATATGTGCAGAGTTTAAGCCTGGCATGGCTTCCTCTCTCTGTTTTTTAATCTTATTAACTTTTATCATCCTCTTTATGGGTTTAAAGCTGTTGTTAACTCGGCTCCGTGCTCATAAAGGACAAACAACTGCTTTATAGTGAGCATTTGAGAAAGTAGCTGCCATACTTTTTTACTCATAAAAAGTTTAGTGAGCTAATTCATGACAGTAGACAGATCTTAATGAAACTGCTACTTTGATTTAAAGCTACTAATTGTTTGTTCCGGATTTAGTATCCCACTTCAACCACTTTGTACACTAATATAATTTCTGTTCTCATGACATACTTGTAGAATGTGTTAACAATATGCCAGCTGGTATAAGTACAATGTCTGTTTACTAGTGTACTTGCAACCTAAATTCCTCAGTGGCAGCATCAGTTACTGAACGTGCTACACTCTTTTTCTGTGGAGTTTATTTCACGGTTTGGTTACCGTGGGCTGAGTTTAAAATGCTTACAGGTTGTAGTTTTTTCATGAAGTTTGGTTGGAAAATGATCTCTAAAACTCTAAAAGTCAGGAAAAAGATAGAAAAATAATCAGAATATCAACAGAGACAAACAGATAGCTTCTCTACAATCTACCAATGTGCGTTAAATCAGTTAAATCATCACCAAAATATGGCCAAATATGCTGCTTCTAAACTGTTTTAATTAGAGCTTGACCGATGTTTCGGTTTGCCAATATATTTGGCTGGTATTGACCATTAGGCCTGGCCCTGAATGTTCAAATGGTTTGGAGTTTGTTCGGCACATAGGCATTTGAATTTCAATCCAGGGTTTTTGGTCTGTGTCTTAAAAATTATTATTACTATCGGCCCATCAATAATTTTATGACATTTTTTGATGAAGACGAAATGCAAAACGGACTACATTTAGTCAGAACATCCTAGTGCTGCTGTATTTGTTTGTAATTTATGGTTAGATAATGCAAAAAAAAAAAAGAAAAGAAAAAAAGTTTTGCTTGGGAACCAGTGAGGCGGAATCACCATGTTCCCTCCAGTTGCTTTGGGGAACCGTGAGAGATGCATGTCTCGCTGTTTCCGCAGAGGAACTTTGAAAGGAATGGACAAGCACAGTGTCCTCACTGCGCCTCACAAAACTGCTTGATGCTGGTTGGTAACCTTGGTGTTAATCATTAGATTCTACTTTATATGGCCAGGCTTCATTATAGTAACCATCTGTTAAGAGTTTAGTGTTGTTGTGACTTTTGTATGTTTAAAGAAAGTACATCTCTTAGCGAGTTTTCTTGGGTTGTTGTTGTTTAGTCAATAAATGGTAAGCGCGCTAAACTGTACAAACTTGCTTTAAATACAAACCGTTAAAGGTTCAAGGTTCGTTTTATTAGACCAATGAATATCCAAGCCTAAAAAATGTCATTCTGGCCAGCCCTAATCAGCATATATGTTCTCCAGTATGCACTGATATTAAAAATGTTTTTTAAGGTGGAAGAAATGCTTGGAATCGTTATTTAAAATGGTGTAATTATGTTCTTTGTTTAGCAGAGGGTGGTCTCTCTTCAAGTATAGACATATATTGTATATCTATAATACTGGATGATATTATAGATATACAGTATCGGCCAATATATCAGATATTTGAATTTTTTTGTTCCTTAATATTGGTATCGGCATCAGCCCCAGGAATCCATATCCATCCGGGTTGTAGTTTTAATGACTTCCTTAATGAGAAGTTGAAAGATAATTTTCTCATGTGCAAAGTAGGCACTGAGTTTGTCAGACCAATGGTTCATGCATTTAAGCAAGCCTATGTCACTTTTTATGATCAACCACAAGAAGCAATAATAGGATAATGGGAAAAGCTACGATGACATGTATCATAGAGGGATGGGAGTCACAAAATCAGGAACCTGATTTGGTTTGAAGATTGTAAATGTTGCTAACAGTAGCCATCATAAAGCTACTGGTTATAACGGACCATCTAAGGCTTAAGTGATAAAACCCCCAGAGTACTGAACTGAGCTAGTAAGAATTCATATCATGCTCGTTCACTTGTAATTTGTGAAAGAGGAACTGCATCATGACTTTTTTCCAAAGTTGTATAGTTGCAATTTAAAGGAAATAAAAGGCTTGAAGAAGACAAGAATTAGCCGAAAACAGCTTCTTCAGATGGCCATCAAAGTGTTCAATAAAATTGTATTCCGTGCTATGACTCTTAATGTGACAATTTTTATTACCACTAGTGCAGGACTAGTGGAAATGTGTCCATTGTTCAGGCTTTTCCTCCACCCGATCACTATCTGATGATACACACACTGTTAAAACAAATTTGAGATGACTCCTGTTGTTTCCAGGAGCCTCTCCTCCGTCATAACTAATCTCCCCGATGTTGTCCTAACCCCTGTGCTCCAACCACCCATCACATACACACACATGCTGTTTAATGACCATACAGTAGCTAAAAGGTCAGTGCTTTCTCTCCTACAACAGCCAATTAGCTTCTTATCCACCGTGTTGTCTTGCAAGTTTAAAAGAGCTACGTGCTCATTTATTGATGCATGATGCCAACAACTTTGTTCAGAATGGTTTATTTATAGGCTTTATTTATAGGTTTTTTAGGCATAAGTTAAGCATTAATAAACACTAAATCATCATTTATAAAGCATTGTTCCCAGGGTTAGGGTCAGGGTTACCCCTAACCCTAATCCTAGGGACTTTTCATGTAGCAACGATGCTTTATAAATGATTAATTTGGTATTTATGAATGCTTAACTAATGCCTAAAAGTGTGTAGTTTTTATAAAGTGTTACTGTTTATTTGGTCTGTGGTGATTTACTTGGTTTGAAGCGATTAGGCATCTAAGAGCAACCCCATAAAAACTCACTTTAGGTGACATTAAATAATTGACGAGCCTTTAATTTGGGTCTGCAGACTCCCACAAGACACCTGCAGTTTGGTTTTAAATATGTCACACTCTGAAACCCCAGAACACGCAGAGTCTCACAGGTTGTAATACAAGCCAGGTGTAATATATTCAAGGCTGGAGTCAAATATTTTGTCATGTTATCTCAAATTGTATCCAAACTGAGAGATAAAATGAAATTGAAGTGTGCTGACAAGTTCGACACTCACCTATAGTTGGACAAAAACCTCAGCTGAAGGTCCACTCATTTATTCATTTATTTATCAGCTTTTTTTATTACAAGTATTAAATGGGCTTTCAGTTTTTTCATCACAAAAGCTGTTCATAAAACTTGTTTGGCAGCCCTGATTTGCTTATGCATTATTCAATTCTGGGTACAAGCTACAAACATACAACTTTTAAACATTTGAACTGGAGACAAAGAGCTGGAGATGCAGCCACAACCTTGATCGAAGAAGTAGCATACACGTCGGGATCACTGCACTCACACAGATACTCCTGATGTGATTACAGTAAAGCCTCACAGAGTAGTCAGTGTGTGCACTCTGACAATAGTGTTTGGCCCTGTCCGCGAGGCCGGACCCCCGAGCCTAAGCGCTTTTATGTGAAAAGGTTCGGCGTGTCGTAAGCCCTAACGCTGACCAGCCTCTTCTGCAGCTTTGCTGAGCCATGGGGCTCCCGGCAGCCCTGGGAGTGCTGACTCCAGCCCTGGGAACATGTTTACCGCTGCCCCACACCCCACCCTGTGGCATCAGGAGTGGGGACAGGGGGTGGGGGGGGGCTGTTGGCTTGATCCACACAATGAACCTGCTGAATATTGTGCTATCCAGCTATCAGTGCTGGGGACTTGCAGTCAGTTGCCGAACTGGCCGGGCAGGCTCTTGATCACAGCACAGGGACAGACGTGCCGTTGCCAGCTCTGCCTTGCTTGTCAGCTTGTTGTTGGGTAACCCTTCACAGGTGGCACAAACACTTCCGCAGCCAGAGCTGTTGCTGTCAGGATGAACTGACGCAAGGATGACACCTAACAAAATGTATGACTTTTTCACAACTATTGTGGATGAAACCTGTGTGAAATGTATGTGCAATCTCTTCAAAGTCTGTGTTTGGGAAACATGGCATGCTGAAATCATGATGCACACATGTGCATGTGTGTGTCTGTGGACTCGCTGGCTGGTATGTGGAAGCTTTTGTTACGTGGTTTCTCGCAATCCACAGAGAAAAAAAACACTTGACTTGCATGTGTTTTTAGACAAAAATACAACTTTTATCTGTTGTTTACCAAAAGCTTTAAACAAAACTGTACCACCAATGCTCAAGATCATTTCAACATCGACCAACTTGTTTGGATGATACTTAAGATGCGTATATTACACTGTAATATAACATTTGGAGAACACAGAGTTATTTTCAGGGACATTTGGTATCTGATATACATGATCCTGGTAATTATTGACTTTCTTAGCACTGCAGTATGATAAACCAGTTGCAAACTGTTCAAGTGAATGTGTTACTGTCAAGCTGGGATAAACAAAGCTATAAGGGCTGCCTTCCTTATCTCTGCTTCCTCTTAGCTTTTTAAAGGGCTCCTTCAGCCTGGGCTGATTGGTGGAGCAGTGGCATTATCTTTGGCCTGATAGGCTGCCGTGCAAAACCGCAAACTGAAGGGCCGTTGTTGTTGCAGCAGGTCCTGCAGTTATCCATCTGGCGGTGCGCTGATGCTGATCTGTACACAGCAGACCTCTACCTTGTTTAGCTCAGCCCCTCCACCGAAACTCACGCACACACACAAACACACTCAGGCAGCAGGAGGAAAACAGGGGGACTTGCTGCTGCCTGCAAGAGCTGGCTTCGGGTTGTTGTTGTTTTCATTAAATGCACATTACACAGATTAACACAGAGATTCCCTCTTGCAGCCACATTAAGAAGTGTATCAGAGAATTATTTCTCCTGCAGTGTGATTTCTCTTAATCATCAAAAACTGAATAAGTGTTCTGTTGATGGCAAAGGCAAAAACAAGCAGCAATCACCTCTGATTCCATTGTTGCCATTATTTAGCATACAGAGCGCGAGACATAACTGTAAATGTGATCATGATCAATGGCAGCAGGGAACAAAAGAAGAAGAGAGAAGTGATGATGTTTTCTTAGAGGGGGGATTGTTCTCTCTGCTCACGTTTAGGACCCCCCCTCACTCCCTCCCTCTCCTCACGCTTAGCTCCGCCCACACGCACGCCATTGGCCGCCGGGAGGCTGTTTTCGCCACCCGATTGGCCGCTGCGCGCGTCAATCACACGAGCCTCGACTTATTTACCGAATGTATGAGCGAGAGAGGACGGTATTCTGCTCGAGGGCTGCAACAGCTGACTGCCGAGCACTTTACCCAGTGCCTCGAGGAACAAAGAGAGGAGGAAACAGCCATTCAGAATACGTTTTTTTTGTGAAAAATACATTTTTATGCCCTTAAAATAATCAAAACGCAGCGAGGACACGAGATGAGGCACGCGGTTGCAACGGCAGAAAACGTGGAAAATAATTCTTTTGCAGTGACAAGCCTGTTTAAGATATGTGCCCATTGTGAACGGCTGAGCAAAAAGGTAAGAGAAAGAAACGGGCTTCAGGGACGAATAACAGTCTTTCAAATGCATCCCTTCCGTGCGACGTTTGGATTTAACAAAAAATGTGACATGTTTGTGTTCAGAGCGACATTTTTCTACTCAGCGAACAAGCTGCAGTGCAGTCTTTGTGGAGGCTTGTTTACGACGACAAGAGTTTGTGGTCTTAAGGGCAACAAATCGTCTCTAAGGTTTATTTTCTTTGACATTTTCGCATTGGAAGACGTAGACGTGCAAATGTCACGTTCAAAGGAAGGGTTTTAACTCAGTGTCATTTCCACATAATTAGCATTTCATGGTCATTCATTCATCGGCTCTGTTGTGCGCTGCGGGACAGTGTCCGCTAGCAGACATGTCTCGACAAGCAGCGGAAAGTTACTGAACGTTATAGACGCAATGTAAAGGTTTGCGTTGTGTTTTGTCGCTGCATGAGCTTTAAGTGTCACTGTATGTGTTTGTATTTTTCGTTAGATTAATGTCGCATTTTATTTACACTTATTTTATGCATACTTATGTGACATTGTGCATAGTTTGGTGCTGCTCTAACCGTGCAGGAACCATAAAGTCGTCTGTTACTTAATGGTGATAACCTCTTTAATCTAATTGCCTTCAAGATAGGACAGGTTTACTGGTGTCAGACAAATAAAAGGGACTTTGGTTTTTCACATTAGTAAGAGGATAATTCATTTTCTGTGGTATTTAAACTACATTTTTTTCTCATTTTTTTGTCTTGCAGGACTTAGGAGTCAGGATCCCCAGACCCTTAGGTAACGGACCAAGCAGATTTATCCCTGAAAAAGAGGTACGAGGCCCTCTATAATCAAATCGGAGATTTTTAACCCCCTAACAAACATGACATTCATGTAATAAACCTTCTTCTTGTCTATTTTGTTTTTCTGTCAGATCTTAAAAGTCAGTAAAGTGGACGCCCGGACACAGTCTATATTTGAGGATGCGTTTGCAGCCCTCGGCCGCCTCGACAACATTTCTGTGGTGATGGGCTTCCACCCGCAGTACCTGGAGAGCTTTCTGCGGACGCAGCACTACCTGCTGCAGATGGATGGACCCCTGTCTTTGCACTATCGACACTACATTGGCATCATGGTGCGGTCCCGTTTCTGCTCTGAACTCTAAAACCCATGTGTCTGTCAGACTGTCGAGCTGTTAATAACTTGTGGTTAACATCTCCGGTTCCACAGGCGGCAGCTAGACACCAGTGCTCCTATTTGGTCAACCTGCACGTGAACGACTTCATCCAGGTCGGCGGTGATCCCAAGTGGCTGAACGGTTTGGACGAAGCCCCGCAGAAGCTGCAGCAGCTCGGAGAGCTCAACAAAATCCTGGCCCACCGGCCCTGGCTTCTCACCAAGGAACATATCGAGGTGAGGGGACGGGCATAGTCCAGTGGGTGGATGTGGACATGAAAAGTGTTATGTAACTGACTGAGATCAGGGGTGGAGGCTAGGAAGGACAGGAGATGGTGAATGAGGCTGGAAATCAAACAAAGGGACAGTAAATTGAGCAGGAAGCATGAAAACATATTTTCCCACTTCTTAAAAGTGCTCAGTGATACTGAAGTCATTATTTGGCTGCACTTACCAGGACTCACCGATTTTTCCTTTGTTTTTTCCAGCGCCTTCTGAAGGCAGAGGAACACAGCTGGTCCCTTGCAGAACTCATCCACGCCGTGGTCCTCCTCACACACTACCACTCCCTCTCCTCATTCACCTTCGGCTGCGGCATCACGCCCGAGATCCACTGTGACGGCGGGCACACTTTCAGACCTCCCTCTCTCAGCCAGTACTGCGTCTGTGACATTGCCAATGGCAACAGTCATGCTAATCACCATGATGATCTACTTGGCAACCAGGTGAGTGGTAAAGGGTGTATGTGTGTGTGTGTGTGTGTGTTGGCGGGGGGATGTGAGAGCAGGGCGGAATAAAATTCAAGGTTTTCTTACTAGTCTGTGAATCTTTGCACTTAACAATTATGTATTTAGATGCTAAAAAGTCAAGATTTGTGACTCTTTGCTCACCATATTTTCTCTCCTGCCCTTGTTGTTGTAGGAAATGTGTGGCGAGGTGGAGGTGCTGATGGAGCGCATGAAGCAGCTGCAAGAGTGCCGTGACGATGAGGAGGCAAGCCAGGAGGAGATGGCAACTCGCTTTGAGAGAGAGAAGACTGAGAGCATGCTGGTGGTCACAACGGACGACGACGAGTGCGTCCCCTCGCGAGACATCTCCCGCCATTTTGAGGACCCCAGCTACGGCTACAAGGACTTCTCCAGGAGGGGGGAGCATGTGCCCACATTCAGAGTGCAGGTAGAGATCATATACGAGCTGAATAGGAGGTGCAGTATGCTAAAAAAAAAAGGTGGTTTGTATCATAGTTATTTACTTCTTATTTATGTCTTTTCGCTGTAGGACTATAGCTGGGAGGATCACGGCTTCTCCCTGGTCAACAGACTGTACCCTGATGTTGGTCAGATGCTGGACGAGAAGTTCCAGATGGCTTACAATCTGACCTACAACACCATGGCAACACACAAGGATGTGGACACTAGTATGCTGCGCAGGGCCATCTGGAACTACATCCACTGCATGTTCGGCATCAGGTCAGTCGCTGGAAACTTTGCCTTATTGCATGCTGTAACGTTTATGTTGTGATGTGTGCTCACTGTTGCATCTGTTTCCTCACACTTTGCTCTGCATTCCTCAGGTATGACGATTATGATTATGGGGAGATAAATCAGCTTCTGGACCGTAGCTTTAAGATCTATATCAAGACCATGGTGTGTAGTCCTGAGAAGACCACCAAACGAATGTATGAAAGTTTCTGGAGGCAGTTTCAGCACTCCGAGAAGGTAAGAATTTGCCCTCCTCTCCTGATCTCATCTGAAGCAGCTATTTGAATGAATGCTCAGTGTTTAAAAACTCTCTCTTTTCTCCTGCAGGTCCACGTTAATCTGCTTCTTATGGAAGCGCGAATGCAAGCAGAACTGTTATACGCTCTGAGAGCGATCACCCGCTACATGACATGAAGTGCTTCTGGCGTTTTTATCGTTGTCTTTTACTGTCGTTTTTTGTTGCTTGTAATGGGACACTTCAAGAAAAAAAAGAAGAAGAAAATCAAAAGGGGGGAGGGGTGGGTTAACCAAACATGTGGAAGAGATGTCAGAAGTTCTGGGCTGTGAGGGAGCTCGATGAATGGATGCTGAGAAGAGGATTAGAACAAATGAAAGAACTGTTGAAGAAAGTCATCTCAGTCTGCAAGTGGATACACAAACTCAGTTCGTGTTGCCTGCAGTGCCAAAACTGACCAAGAGAGGGCAGCCTGGATCAAACTCCTGCTCTGCTGGGATGTTTGCACCAGGCCTGAGCTGTGACACTGGAGGCATCCAGGATAACATTTCAGTATTCCAGGATGCAACATTTGTTGCCCGTCTCTTCTGTTTCCTGGTAGAGTGAAGACCCACTGAAAAGTCCCCAGAAAGCTGTGCAGGCACAAACAGGCCGCACTTTGAATCTGTCATCACTGTTATATTTGTTAAGTTTCTTGAATATCTTTTTATTTCTTTTTGTATCAAGGGGAGTAGATGTCATTGTTGATGTGGTTGCTGTAAAAGGTAACTGGAGATGGAAGCATTTTTGGGCGGTGTTCTTTTTTTTTTTTTTTTTTAAATGTGTGCCTGAACTATCACAGCACAGTGTGCATACGTGCTGATGCTGCTGCTCCCATGTTGTATTCAGCGGGGTCATATTGATCCCCAAAATCACCCAACCCCCAACCTAATGATACCCCTTAAACCCCTATCCATTAAGAAATCCACTGCATTACCCCTCCCCTTCTCTTGTCCCTGACCCCCCATCCCAAATCTCAAATGTCAATGTAAGCTAATCCAAGGAGTGTGTGAAAACCAGAGAGGTGCGGATAGAAACTCAAAGAACACTGAGCCCTTTTTGAGTTCGACTGTACATGTGTGGATGAGTTCTGTATTCATGGTGACTGAGGTGTGGATGTGTTGTGTGTGTTTTCACAGAAGTGACTGAGAGAAAAGAAAACTGTCTTTAAATTTCATGTGTCAAAAAAAAAAAAAAAAAGCGAGGCACTTTGAAGGAAAGACTTCTTGCTTCTGCTGTAGCTCTGTTTTTGTGAGATAACTGTTTTATCATTTGTTGTTGATGATGATGTCTTTATTTTTCTGGTAAAGGGAGGGGAAAGGAAAAAAAAAAGCTAATCAAAAAGAAAGTTAGAAACCAGGTTTTCCAGGAGGGATTTGCTTCCGGTTGCCCTAACCACACCTTATCTGTCTTCCGCTTATCCCAGCTGCCTGGTCAGCCTAACACTTTCGAAGCTTTGGATTGTGAATTTTACCAGTAAATGAATACCTCTTCTGTTTTTCTCTAGAAAACATATAAGAAGTGCTCTTTGGTGAGCAGAGACTCTTTCCGGGCCGCCGCGTTCCCATTGCTCGGGGACCCGGCTAACCCACACGGGGCCGACTGCGGTCGATAGCTGTCGAACGCAGAGGTTGTAGCTGTGCTTATTTCCCTGCTGGGGAAGTCTAACCAGTGCAAAAGCAGCTTTTTTAAAATTTTGAACAGAGATGTGAAACCTCTGCTGTTTTGTTTTTTGTTTACTAAAACCAGTTAAGTACTGCATTCTTGTGAGGTGATGGTGGAATTGAGAGAATCAGACAGATGAATGAGACACATTCTGAGAAAGAGGAGGAGGAAGATGAAAAAGGAATGGTACATTTGGAAGTGGCTTGAGAGGAGGTGGAGTTTTTTTTTTCAAACTTCTGACTGATGTCAGTTACTGACACTTTTTTATATGAAAATATATGAAAAAGATAAAAAAATAAACCATGATATTGAATTGTTGTGTATCGTTCATAGTTTTCTTCTAAACAATTTGAGTACATTGCTTCATCAAAGCGATTGTATTGGATGTGGAGAGGCCGACACACTTCAGGAATCAAACACAATCAGTGTCACCATGAGCTTCACCTCCACTGCTCAGTTGCACAAGTATAACAAGTCAAATAACCAACCACGATTAGTGAGCGGATAAACATGCTTTTATGCAAAAGATGACTCATGAAAGGACATGAAGTGTTACATTCGTGTTCCAAAGTACATTCAGCTCTTTCATAATTAAGCTGACTTCATCAACAGTAAGCTGAGCTCAGGGGAATAGTTCAGTTTGTCATCAGTACGTTCCAGGGACTTTCAAGGAAATTTTATTTTACTGTACAAGCTTGATAACTGTATTACTCACAGGGAGTCAGATAAAGATCCCTGTTCCTGTGGTGCGGTCCAGGGCAAAGTTTCTCTTTGCTCCTGACCAATATTTGGATCGAGATAAGGGGGGATTCCTTGCAGGACATCCCACCTCTCTTTCCTGTTTGCCTCCACGTAACTGGGAGAGATCCTTCACATCCCCGGTGAGGCTGGAAGTCCATCTGAACTTCAGGGTCTTTCTCATCGAGGCCGCACAGGCCTGTCAGCTCACAATCACCAGGAGAAACTCAGTGTTATCCCCACTGACCAAACTGCCTTTACATTAGGTGGCTTTCCCAGACGATACGAACCTCAATATCGGCCAGCCAACTGTCTTTCATATCAGCCCAATGATGTAGAGAACAATATCTGTTATTAGCTCGGGCTAATGAGTTGTCTAGAGGTTTTTTGAAACATCAACTTGTCTTGTGGTTGTTTTAAGGTCGCTGTTGTGTGAAAACTGGGGAAACTAACACGGAGGGTTTTTACATAAGTGCCGTTTTTGATTTGTTTTGATGTAATAGCAATGTGATTTTGAAATGCTGTACTTTAGGCTACTTGGTGTAACTTGTAAGCACTGCCTGGCCCCGTATCTGTGTAACAATAAAAACGTTGAGAAGCAAAACATGTTTTTCCACTCTCTTCTGCTTTATTGTGTACAAGTTCCAGTAACACACAGTCCACAGACAGTAAAAGATTTCCTTACGAGGTAAATTCCAGGTCATTCATCTGTTTGTAACACTACGTTGTCATAGAGAAACTTTTACAACAGTGTACCCAGAAAGCATGTTGTATAAATGTGCAAAGAGCTTGTATTAAATTATCTCTGTACATGTGAACGTAGCCAGAAAACAAGGCTACCGAAAACTTAATGGGAGTTAAAGTGCATAAAAGGTGAGAAAAGTGGTTATTAAAAAAAAGACACTAAAAAATATAGCTGTTGGTATGGATGAGGTGAGAGGTAACCAAAGGCCAAGAAAATTAATATATGTACTGTATATGGAAATGGAAATATTTTTAGTTTTACAGAACTGAGAAAAAATGTGGTAATTTTCATCCACCCACACATGTACTTTTTCACTATTTAATGCAGACTCAGCGTGCTTCCTATATTTTGCAAAATCACCTTTATTTACCTCCTGTTATCTCTTGTTTTGAATATGACATTTCAATTGCCAGTAGAACTTATAACTGGCTGCATAAATTGTACATTTAGCCACATTTTTACAAAAAATGTGTCCATTTGAAACATACTTGAGTGTACAGTTGGACAGTGCATGCGTGAATTATGCTTAAGCAACGTCTGAGGCACCTTTTAAGGTTTTATCTGAAAACATACAAACTTTACATATTCAAGCAGATCTCACCTGCTTTCTCCAAAAAAGAGGAAACCACAAACAAATAGCCACCTTTAAAACCCTCAAAGGGTTTGTGTTTTGTAGTCTGGTGAGACCCGCCAGATCATTTCTCTCCCGCAGATCAGTCTGGACTTCACCCGTCTCAGTGGGGAGGGGCGGGGTTAGGAACATCGCCAGCACCATCTTTGTTTTGAGAGGAATTTCAGGCCCTGGCGGACCAAAAACCTTTTGTTATCGAAAACTATGCAATATTAAATGAAAAGAATGTTCTGACAAGGCAGATTACAACCAAGGTGACCTGGCAAGTTCTGTTTTTTTGTGATTACTACATGTAGGGAAGAATAGGAGCCTTCAGTAAGAGTCTTTCTACCACTGTGAGTGGTGTGGACCTGGGACTCAGCTATGCACAGCAAGCTCAGTCTCACATTGAGGCTACGCCAATATTCTCTTAAAATTGTTTTCATTTAATATTCCTTTGCATATTTGCAAGCAGACATGTCTTATATAACATCATTTAATATTTTAAACAAATTGTTATACCCTTTTATCATTCTACGTAACATTACATCCACAATAAGCTCAATGTGAGACTTAGCTTTGCACAGCAAGTTGAGTCTCCTACTGAAGGCTCCTATTCTTTCCTACATGTAGTAATTAAAAACAAACAAACAAAAACAGTACTTGTTGGGTTGCCAAGGTTGTAATTCATCTTGTCGGAACATTCCTTTTATTTAATGCTGTGTATTTTTCAATAATGAGGGGTTTTTTGATGTGCCAGAGCCTGAAATTCTTCTTAAAACAAAGATGGCGGCGGCCATGGTCCTCGCTGTAGTGAGAAAATTTTAACCCTGACCACAACGTCAACAACTACATGAACCAATCAGGCGCTGCCTTCCACTAAGAGATGAACAGCAGTCAGTACACAGGCCACGATTGCTGAGTTTTTGACGACAGCATCAAAGTCTTGACTATCAGGCTGTCTGGTCCGGAGGCTGGAGAGTCCTCACCAGTTTTTGAGCAACAGGTAGGAACTTAAACTCCCAGCATTCCTTGTGGAAGTCCCTCATATCTTCATTTGCCACCCAGCTCAGAGCCACCTCTTCATCTACGGAATGAATTACAGTGGACAGAAGATGAGAGAGGGTTTAAAAGTGACAGGTTTTGGTTCAGGTTGCTTTCTGATGTGACCATGGAGGATTTGTGTTTGCGACAGTGGGAATACGTGTGTCCCTCCCTTCCCCTGAGGCCCACAGATGTGATTAAGCACATGTTCTTCCCAGTATGACTCCCTCCCTTGTTATGTAAGGATTAGTAACAACACTTTGCACCAACCTAAGTATGCAGTGAGGATCTCCAGCAGTGTCTCTCTGTCCTGTGTGTCCAGCATGTTTTCTGAGCTGCCACCAGTCATGTTCCACAGCGCCTGACAAACCTGGCCTGCCAGCTGCCAATCACCTGCTCCCAGGTCCTTCAGACAGTCCACAAGCCTGGTCTCACACACACACACACACACACACACACACACACACACACACACACACACACACACACGAGCAAACACATTGAATGACTTGGGGGAAATGGATTCACATGACCAGCGGGTTTGTGGGCATTAGCTCCAGTTCATTGGACTGACATCTGAAAAAGGACTGTGTGTGTGTGTGTGTGTGTGTGCGTGTGTAAAAAGGGAAATAAGAAGCTAAACGCTCAAGCAATGCTCCCATTTTGGATATGAAATGCTTACACTTTAGATGGAAGGTTGTACACTTTCTGTAGCTTTGTTTCCACATGTTATGTCAGTAACTAAATCTGTGTAGAACTACATGTGAGAGAATTCTTGTCAATGACTAGATGTGAAGAGTGAAGCATCACTTTCATGTCTCTCTGCTAAAATGTGAAACTGCAGCAGCTGGTTAGCTTAGTTTAGCATCAACATTGGAAACGTGTCACCAAATGCCTGGCTCCATCAAAAGGTGGCCACATAGTAACCATAAAATCACTAGTTTCTACATTTAAAATTTTTAATAAATTAAATATACAAAATATAACATGGTAATTGCATTTTAAAGGTCCTTTTCTTTTCCTTTTTGAGCACAGCCAGCTTTGCTGTTTGCCCTGGATCCCTTTTTTTTTTGGAAAGATAAGCTAAACTAATTCAGCTAACTGTCTCCTAGTAGTATCAATCAAATAATACTTAGCAATAAAATGAATATGAACCTCTTCCAAAGTGTTGAGCTATATTTATAAGAAACAAATCTCCTTTTGCTACAAAGCTACTTTTATGTAGCAGTTCACCAGAATTAGCTTCCAAATGTAACCTACTTGCTCAAAATTCTGTATCAGTTTTTAATTAGTTTTTACTGTTATATGCTGCTGTTATAATCAATAGGGTGCTCTTAACCATCCAGGCCATTTTAAGTCATCATCATCTATTGATTGTACCGGTAATTTATTTATTTACTCATTTACGATTAGATCCTCTTTTTTATCAGCTTTATTATATTAAGTGGAAGGCAATGAAATGTCTGTCATATAAAGTCAAAGATCTACTATACACACACACACACACACACACACACACACACACACATACACATACACACATATACGAAAAACTCTAAGTGCATCGGTGCTTACTTGGCAGCAGCCCCCTCTAGTGCAAGACTGACCCTGTTTGAAGGGTCCAGAGCTAGGTTGGTGAGGACCCCGCTGGCTGAAAAGCACATCTCAGTGCTTTTTGAGTCAAGCAGCGTCACTAAAAACTGGTGCACTGAGGGAGAGAGAGAGAGAGCAGAAAGACGACGGCGTGAGGGAGCGGATGAAGACAAAGCAAAGCAAAGATAAGTGGGCCGCAATCACCAGAGTCAGCAGGCATGTTTATACTGACCTCAGGCCTGTAGCTGTCCTTGCAGATAAATCCAACCTCAATACGGTAAAACAGTGTGCAGAGGTGTTCACTGCACTGGACTTTCTATGTGTAGGTACTCAGTTTTCTGTGAAGCTATGTTTTGTGTGATATGATTCATGCATCTTTACATAAGACTTAAAAAAATGTGTCATTGTAGGCTTTAAAGAGATAGTTGGTTTTGATTCTAACATGGCAACTCTTTCGCTGAAGTATCAGCAAATAATGTACGGCGTCATGTTTTGCAGTGTGTGTTTGTAGATGTCTGTGTCCATCATTTACCTTTGTTTTGCATGATAAAGTCCAATACATCATTGAACTGTGACAAATTTCCATATACACGGGTGGCCTCAAGCATGGCGTCCATACTGGAGCTAAGCACCAACTTCAACATCACTGATGTAAAGAGAGTGAGCAGAGGAAAAGAGAGAAATGGGTGAGTAAATGGGAGAGACGAGACAAATAGTAACAGGCTCAGGCTTTTAAAGCTATGGTCTACGATCTGAAAACGAGTTTGGCTGTTGAGACAGATTTGAAAAACGCATCCTGCCCATCCTGCCGCCCCCCTCGCTCACCCCTCCCCTCCGT
>JAQLOL010000010.1:15462249-15480346 GCA_029783665.1 Naso thynnoides
CAAGGCTACAATTGTATTTTCATCGAGCACCACTAGGTGTCCCTCTTGCAGCAGAGGTTGAGACTTACATGCAGGTGCTGTTATCTGTAATGTGTGTGTCTGAGCATATATAATTGCTTATACAGATACAAGTGCATCTGTTTGTGCAGGACTGCATGTAAGATTTGGTGTGCATGTGAACCTTGGCGTTCCTGTCTGTGTACGTGTGTGTGTGTGTGTGTGTGTGTGTGGGTGTGCACGGTTGTGCATCACAAACTGCAATCCCCAACAGACAGGAACTGGGATCTCAGCTTTGTGGGCTCTCTGGTTAAAGCTGTTCATGCTTTGTCAGTGTGTGCTGTCTCCACAGCCTCGTCGCCTCCGTGCAGTAACCGTACAGTTCCTCCAAAAACACGCCCCTTTTCATGCTATGCTATGTGTTGTGGCTTGCCCTCTGCATGTCACTGCTTCATCTTACTCTCTGCATGTCAAGTCTGCACAATTCCACTCGCACACAAACAAAATGACTCAACGCTACAATTGTTACAGGTGGTGTTTTTGGTGACTCATTGCAATGTGACCAGCTGAGAAGATAATTATTAATAAACAGATATAAACACAAGCAGCATGTTGAGTCAACCCAACCACCTCTTTAACGGTAAGATTACTCAGAAATCTCACACAAAAGGGTAAATCAACTTTAGAAAATATGAAAAAGCACTATCAGTCCAGTCAAAGGCAGACATTGTTATGTTCTGAGGGCCGTCTAAAGCTTCTGTGGTGACAGAAGTTTTAAAAAATGACTTTCAGGTTGGAATATTTCTTTGAGATTTTACTTGAGTGAGTCTTGCTGACGAGAATGAGACATACAATGAGCTTTGACATTGTAGACATTTTTGATGCTGTAACATTTGTGTTAATACAGTACGTTGATGCTACCGCAGAGCGCACTTTCACTTTAACAGAGCCTCAGTGATTGGTATAAGCTGGCACACAGGGCACATGCAGCAGGGATTGCTTCCAACGCATGTAACAGTGAATGTCAGAGAGGGGGCTTTGGCTCTGTATGATAGGATTAAGAGCCTGATAATAGGGCCTCTTTGTGTGATACTGCATTCTCTGAGACATGACCTCATCCCTGTCTTAGGCCTGGCCAGTGCACTGCAGTCACAACACACGCTGCTGCCAGCCTTGCCCAGATGGGCACCCAAATCTAATAGAGAGCCATTTGGAGCTATAAAGCTTCGGCTTATTGGGCGAAAAAGAACCTAGTGGATGTCTAATCTCCCCTATCTTTATATCTCATCGACTCATCACATTAATCTGTCATGCTGTGTCTATTTCCACTTGCAGTTAGTGTACTTCTGGCTTGTACTTCTATTGCTGTGATTTTCACTCTTTTTGTCTCATGTGATGCACTTTTCCGCAGTTCACTGAAACACTAAAAAGCAGTTCTTCAAAAATTCTTTCCTAACATTCATCAAGAAGTGGAAGTCTTCAATCTTATCGTCTTAAATCATAATTTGACTACACTCTCATCTCTAAGGACCTCTCTTGTCAGCAACAAGTTGTACAAACATCGCGTGTTAACTTGGCTTGCGAAGGAGGGGAGGAGGCAGAGCTGCCGGCGATATCCCACATTTCCTGTAAAAGTGTTTTATGGTCTGTCCCTCCTCTACAGCCTGCGCTGCCCCACCCAATCGATAGGCGGATGGATTGTAACGACAGCCCCCGACCTCACGCCCAGAATTATGTCCCTCGCGCTGACACGCAGCTGATGAGGTCGGCAGAAAAAAGCCAAGCTTTTAGCCTCTTTGCACTGTGAAAGGTGTAAAAGCTGACACACGATAGTAATGACAGATGGAGGCGGTTTCATTGGAAATGAAGCTCAGAGAAGCTGGATTTAAGTTTGACCAAGACATAGTGTACAGTCAAGCATGTAAGAGTTAAAAATGGGGTCGCAAGTCTCAAATGAGAGAATGTGTTCTATCTATTAGTTGGTGACACCTTTGCTACTCTAACTGACTTCATATATTCAGCTGTCAGTGCTGGTATCTGAGTGTATTTAAGAGGTTTTGGCTCTGGATCAATTAAATCCTTTCTCAAAAAGCCTTTTGCTAGGAAAATGTTAATGGATAATATAGCTATAATGACATTTTTAATGCCCTATTTCCGTTTATAAAAGCACTTACAATTTCCTAAATTATATATCAGGATTTTGCCCAACTAATATTACAGATGTAAACATCTCTTCAACCAGATTAGAAAATACTGATAACTTAGTTGAGATTGTTAATGTTAGTCTGTGTAAATTTTTCAGTTTCTGTTAACATTAGGAACAGAAGTTTGCGCGTTTAAGTCCAAAGCAAGACACAAACAATCACACGGACATTTAGCCCTACTGAGTTATTTCCTGTTTTAATTTTCTCTTAGCAGTAGTCTGGATAAGTTGATGGCCAAAAAAGGATCACAAAAGGCGTTACAAGCTCGAAGAGTTTGACATACTGTGGCAAAGAGAGAGAGGGAAGAAAGCAAAGCAACTGCATCTAGTAATGGTTACCACTGCAACCTCTGCAGGCCTATAAATCTTCAACTCATTGTCAAATTGTCACTTTGGTCAAAAAGAGGGAGCAGGAGAGGTTGGAGGGAGCAGGCAAGAGAGAGGGACAGACCTTGCAAGTCAAACAGAGGGATAGAAAGCGTACCTTTCACTTGCTGTCCTACGTGGGCCACGTTTGGAAGGACCACCACGAACCTCAGCATGCTCTTTACTGGGGAGTCGTTTTGCTGACGGCTGCTTTTGTCCTGGGCCTGGATTTAATCTCTCTTTCACTAAACACAAAGGAAGAAAGTGTCAAGAAGTAATTCACAGGCTGCCGCTGTATGCTGCATGTAACACTTTCATAGCTCACCAGTGCAATGTCGTTTTGCACAAAATCACGTACTGTGTGCGTATGCATTCAGAATTTTAAACCAAACATAGAGGAGAGAAGAAAAACATTGCATGCATTCACGTGCTCACCCAACCAAGAGCCCCCACCGATGTATTCAGGTCAAACATTTCCAAATTCAATAAACGCTTTTGAGCATCCCCATCATTTATTTTATCGCCCCAAATAGCACAGTTGTGAGGAAACATTTGACAGGGAGGGAGACTACTAATTTTCCACTTAAAACGGCAGCAGAAAATTACGTTTTTCTCCCAGCCCAACAACTGAGAATGTAAATCAGGTATAACGTCAGCATGTGAATGGCTCCATTAATTTCCCTTTGAGAAAACTGCTTTTGCACTAGAGCCTGCGTGGAAGATTTACAGCAATGCAATGGATGAAATGCTTTTTTCTCCTTGCCTTTAACTAATGCACCATCTAATAACTTCTGCTACAAGCATTTTGTGGTAAGCACCACATGGATGATTACCTAAAAATAATTTCTTTACTTTTTATACATTCATGAAATACACACTCTTTCTTATCTGTCATTTTAATCCAGACTGGCATCAATATTCTTTCCCTTCCTTACCATCTGTGTGTCCCTCTACAGGAGGCAATGTGGTGAGAGATCCAGCCCTAAGGAGGCGTGCTCGTGCCCCTGCCAACCCTCGTTTTACTTCCAGTGGGTCAGCGGGGGGTTTTGGAGAGGCCCTGCATGGATCCCCAGCAGCGCAGAGGACAGGAAACTTTGGCCTCTGGTACCAAACAAACATGACAAACATGACACAAACATGACACAAACACTTACTCAAATCTACCCACGAAACTACTCACGTCAAAAAAGAGGTCCTATTAATTTGGTCACTTATTTATTCATATTTTTCATCTCATATAGTAACATTTTAATCCCATGTATTAAAACCAGATAAGCTTTTATGGTGGCATACAGGGGCATGTATACTTCCTAACCTATTTTTCAGTTTGATGGTGATACTCATTACAGATTAAAATATAGAAATATGTACTAGAGTTAAAAAAAAAACAAACACCTTAAATATCATCTGAAATATTGCTGAACTGAGGCAGACAGAGAGAGAGAGAGAAAACTTACATGGTCCAGAGGAGAGAGGCGAGTCCCTGATCCTGGTCTGGAGTCTGGGGCATCAAAATTTTGAGCATGAAGACTAAAAAATAAAAAATAAATAAATACATTAAAAAAAAAAAAAAAAAATATATATATATATATATATATATGTATTGTTTTATTACTTCTACATGCTAAATGAAACCCCCAGTTCATCTCTCAAGGAGATTTAAGTGGAATCGTTACTGACCTAAAGGTCGATGGAGGCCTGTTGTCACAATCTGCACGAGCAGAGCTCCTTCCAAAAAGCTGCCTGTGTCCATCTCTGGGGGTAAATGGTCGCTGGGTAGACTGGACTCGCAGCGACTGTCTGGCCTCACTGACTATTTCTGCACTTGTTTTCCTCAAAGGGTTGCGACGTGGAATGACCGAGCTGCAAATGTCATGTTTTCTCTCCATAGAGATCATTTGGACTTATGTAACATATGTCAAGACAGTCAAATGACTGGAACTGAATTTAATAATGAGTGTGGTTACAGGGTGTCACACTGGAATGAAAGAAACAGAAATTTAATCAGCAGGATGATGGCCAGAACAGACAATTAAAAGCAGCTCTAAATGCTTCTAAGATTGCAATGAAATACATGTGGAGCACAGTGAGCAGTGATCAAAGAGTAAAAGTAAATGTTCTAATATTAAAACGGAAAAATAACTATTTAACATATTAAAGCTGCAATTACAGCTGCAACTAATGATTACAGTTATTATCAATGAGGCCAATTTGCCAATTACTTTCACAATAAATCAATTAATCATTTATTTTCTAAAATGTCACAGTAAGGGACAAATACCTTAGAATTTTGGTGTTACTGTGTTTAAATGCAATTTAATCCAAATAATATCGTTTTTAGGTTTTTTAATTGAAAGAGAAAGTTACATTTGCAGGCTTTGACGCCCCTGAGTGAATGACAAGACCCTCTGCGCGTTCACGCTCCGTCTCCATGGTGACCCAATGCCGCCATGGACAACAAACCCAGGAAGCTAAATAACATTAGCATTCAACACGTCAAGCCAAGAAGTAAATTTTCCCCTGTAATACCGGTTGAACACTTATGCTTTGTAGTAAATGTACCCAACGTTTATCAGACGGGACGCAGGTGGTGAGAAACAGGAGACGCTTGTAGGAACCTTGCCATGAAGGAATCCACTAAACGGAGAGTAAACAGAAAACTAGAAAACTTACCGTTAACCCAGGAAAAACCCTCTGTGGGCGACACTTATCATTCTAAATCTTACAGGCGGCTACCACAACCGCAACAAAACTATCAGTAAATCTGAAATATACTGAAAACTCTGAAGTTTCCAGCTCGCAGCCCGCCAGCCCGAGGCAGAGACGTGCACGAGCTTCACTCGCGCGAAGCGGTGACGAGCGTTTACCAGCCAGCTGAGGAGGTGAGATGCAAATTTCAGCTCCGCGTGCAACGTGAATTGACTTCATTTCTTGCAAATTTATTCATTTAAGCTGCAGAACTAATTGTACTCATAATTTAAGTCACTGTATGGCTCCCAAAGTAATGTAAGAAGCATTCAAATCTTCTATTCCATAAGTAAGTTAGTAGAAGTTTGAAGTTTGGTCCTAGTTGTTTTCACTGTAATTGTTAGTAACTGATTAAGAAAAAGGTGGTAGTGGTGGTGGACGAGCTGAACTTTTTGTGCCTCCTCAAGGAGACATGCTTGAAAAAAACTGAGAACCACTGCATTAATTGGTACACCACTTTGCCACTGTTAAGATAGTCTAATTTAATAATTGTAGGTCGACTCTGCGCTGCTGACAGCTTAACCTTTATGCATTATCATTAATGGTTGATTTTCATTTTGTGTTTTAATCAGGATCAGCAAAGTAAGTAAAGCTATAGTGGAGTAAGAGGTGAATACTTGCCCCCAAAAGGTGGTGGTGAGGAAGAATAATGTCGCCCAACATGGAAATGCTCAAGAAGAGTAAAAGTACCACAAAATTGTAGAGCAGTACCTGAGTAAATTTACTTTCTTACATTTTAAGACCTATTGCCTATACACAGTGTTGGGGAGTGACCGGGTACATGTAATGAAATTACAATATTACAAAATAAATGTAACTGTAATCAGTTAGTTACTGAGAAAGAATGTGTAACTTAATTATAGTTACTTATGAAAATGTTGAGGTTTACAAAGGGGGTGACATCTGAATATTTTCTGTAAAAAGCTCTGGTGATGTGTGTGCATGGTTTGATGTGCGCAATGCCTTCTTTTGCCATTTCCAGTCAAGGCCATTTAGTAAAGTTTGATGCAATTCTAATGCTTTTGATAGGCTCTCTTGTTTGAATTTGCTTGGCCCTATGTCTGTCACTTGAACATTTTAAAATGATTAACAGTTACAAAAAGAAAGAGAGTTACACACTCAAATATTCTCCTCTTAGTGCTTTCACAAAAAAAACCCAAAATTGGGTTTTGCCCCACTTTGCACATTTTGTAAATGGCTAACAGTTGAAAAGATTTTTTAGAAATGTAGAAAAGTAATCAAAAAGTAATCAAATGTCATAAGTTACATTACTTTGATAAAGTAATTGAAATAGTTAGATACTTATTACATTTTAAAAAGAGTAACAAGAGTACTGGTAATACTAGTAACCTGTTACATTTTCAAAGTAACCTTCCCAGCCTTACATGATGGATAACAAGAGGAGAGAAAACTTGAATTGATTTAAGTAATTTGACTGGAGTTTGAAGAGGTTGTGTCCAAGGTATTTTGCATTTTATGAAACTCCTTGATAAGCTGAAGGGATGCGGAAGCTGGATACGCATCATGGTGCTGCAGGTGTTGGCCTACCATAATGTTTATCCATTACATTGGCATGGGCACTTTCAGTTCAGTCTAGCAGACATAATAATGAGAAAATGTCAAGGTGCACGCAACAGCAAGATCAGCCAAGTAAAAAAAAAAACAAAATAAAAATCATAAACAATGACCGATGTCCAATCAATATTTGCAATAGTATACACTTCCTATCGGACGTTTGATTAAAGTCCATAACAGTGCTTAAAACTCAAATCAAGATGGAAACAATTTATTAACAGTTAGCTGACATTGCAAAATGTTGAACAGTGACTTATGCATCATAAAGTGCGTACTCTTGAAAATAAACTCACAAAGAAAGAGTTAAACAATAGCCTACACAACAAGTACAGGTAAGTTAGCAGAGCACTAATCAACCTCACACTCACACGGACAGAATTGATACATGTAACATCTATAGACTACAGTGTAAATATCTTTCTTTGAATTGTGTAGCAATTTAAAATTACTTTTTGAAGCATAGAAGTTGCAGTTATCATAGAGACAAACTCTGACTCAGTTATCAAGCAAATACTGTATATCATAAATATTGCTGTGCTTTCATGAACCTTTAAGGTTCATTAAGTACACAAAAAAAACTCTTTCTACAACTTTTTGAAAACCAGTTGTAAAACTTCAGTCAGTGTAATCCTGCAGTTATTCTGGTCACTCTGCAGTTGGGAGGAGCAGTCGTAACTGTAGCCTACTTTAACGTCTTCTATCATTCGTGTTAAAGATATACAGGTCAGTCTCTATAATCCCGTAAACCTAATCTGGCTGTTTCTATTGACATGTCAGTTCTCTGTGACACAGATGGAAGGGATGTTATTGAGAATTAATTTAACTTAACACAAAGTTTGACAGAAATGTAATTCAAAACAAACATAGAAAGAAATCAGCGCTAAATTCTTATATTAGCAGGATACACAAAAATACAATTCAAAACAATATAAAAATATTAAATATTCATTTTCAGAAAAATCTTTTAGCTTTGGTTTCAAAAACAGTTTTGTGTTGCCAGAACGGCATTCGGATTCGTCCGCCATTTTGTTGTCACTGTGACGTTTCAAAAAACAAGTGGACACAAAATGGCCTCGGACTTACGCTTAGTTCGCCAGCGCGAGTTTCGCTCTCTTGTCCTGGTCCACAGCAAGTTGGTCTGTAAGGCAACATTCCTGCTCCAGTTGCACCATGAGGACCGACAGCTGGCTCCCCCCCGTCACATAGTTGCACAGAAGCAAAGACCTCCAGCTCTGAGTTCCTCTTTCCAATTGATTTTAAATGTGCCATCCTTGCTCTCTTCAAGCTTCATGTAGACTTTGATCGATATTCATAGATAAACAGAGTTTGCAGAAGGTCACCCACTCAGATCTTGCTTCGCTCTGGGTCGCTTTATGGATGGACCGACCACTTTAACACCAATCAGGTCTGTCTGGATTTGCACGTTCGTCCACTCGGAAACCTTTTTCCCCCCAGCTTTTTATTTTTTACACTGGGAAATATACATCTGAACAATCTTGTGAGTCCCTGGTTGGATTTAAATAGCCTTACATGCTTCAGTCTCTTGGATACAGTGAACCTGATTGGCTGAGAGTACGTGCTGGGCATGCCCAATCACAGGGCATCACCATGGAGCTTAGCAGCCAATGGGAAGAGGAAGATGGTCTCTGTGATTTCATTGTCACTAAGGGAGGAGGAAACATACTGCCAGGACAGTTGGCATTTACATGCTAAGCAGTGGACTCTATCATAGTAAGAGTCTGTATGTTTGAGATAACCTGTGGAGTCGGATCGAGTGCTGCCAAGAAGAAAGAAGCACAAGATGAAGCTGCTGTCTCCAGGAGCCACACAGTCCCACGCACATGGCTCATGGTAGACTCACGTCACTGTTGTCAGTGCTGCTCACGTCACAGAGTGGGAATGAATGGGTTGATTTGTGAGAGCCATCGTCCTGCTCGAAGGTGGTGTGTCACCTTGGCAACCGGCTCCATCTCTGGCCAGAAGCTTAGACTGACAGACAGAGAGCACTCAGCTCACAGGCGAGGGGTTTCTTTAACTCTCCCCCTCAGTCCCCATTCAGTCCTGGTTTGACCCCTGAAGAGTGGAATCTCTTCTACTCTCCATCTGTTTGGTTGTTTATCCCTTCCATAACCTCTTAATCTCTGCTTACTGCTTACTACTAAGGATGCAATTGACTAGAATAAGTCAAATTAATTAAATTATATAGAATAAATCAATTACTTGGCAGATTGTTTATGTTTATGACTTGTTTTATCCTTAAAATGTGTTAAAGATACCCAAAACCATCCATTATAATATCCAAGAGCCTAAATTATTTTGTCTGAACAGGAAAACAAAAAAGATTCCTAAAAAAGCTGAAAATCCCATCATATAAGAGGCTCAGATTTGTTACCAATTCAGTTAATCAATTAATCAATTAGCTGACTAATGGTATCAACTCTTGCATATACTTTACAATTAGTGTGCATTACTCACACTCAAATCCTCTCTGTGCAGTTGCTGAGCTAAGAACTGTAGAACGCTTACTTTAAACACTGATGTTACATCAGATAAAAGTATTAAAACTGAAACCAATCATATTGTATAATTAGTAACTGCATATCCTCCATTTCATACTTAAACTTCGAGAATTAGGACTCTTCTAGCATTTGACATATAGAGCATAAACTTTCATTCATGACCTCAGCAGTTTGATGGAAAAATAATGAAAGTCTGTTGCATTCTTATTCTTATCCTTATTATTTGTCAAACAATCCGATAATTTGATGTCTGTCTCTTTCTTCTTTTTCTGTCATAAAAATATGAATGTCACTCTGGTAACAAGGTGTAAAAATGTAAAAATCTTGTCGGCAGTATTAGGTCCCTTTTACATGAGCACATGGATCTTTTTTTTTTATAAAACGAAGCTCTCAGTTTTGGTTCCCACTTTGTCCAATGACTCATAAGGCCAAAAGGCCTCTAATGAGACAGAAGTTATCTGTTTTACCCAACATCTCTTTTCTTTTAACAAGTAGCCTTTTATAATTCTTTAGTCAGCCTGTCAAGCTGTGATGTAAGTAACCGCGTGAGTAAAATTTGTTATGAGCCAGCAGGTCCGTGTTACAAAAATGACATGAGTCTTCATCAGATCAGCTCTTAGTCAGCAGCTTGCTGGTTTCTGACGGATGTTCATAAGTTCTGACACACACACAAAAAAAATTACATTTCCTAAGTTTTCAGCTCTTTCACTTGCACAACATCACACATTCAGCTTTTTGAGGTTACTCAAAAGTCTATGATGAATTTGTCCTCCACGACAAGATTATAAGGTAAGCAGTCTCAAAGGAAGGACATATCCAAACACTGTGTATTCTGCATATTTTGTGCACATAAAAGATGTTACAATAACTTCACATACTCACAGCAAGCACCTCTTTTCACTTGATCAGTGCTGGCTGGTATATTAGGAAAGATAAGGCAGAGAGGATCAGTTAATCCCATACCGACAGTACATTTTATCCTCACAATTATTTTCCTTGGCAGTATTTGATTTTTTTCTTAAATGTGTGCAGTCCACATTTCTTTTTGTGAAACTGAGGCGTCTTTCTGCACTGTTCAGTCAGGGGAGGTGAACGAAGAGACGGACTCTGCTCTATCTGTAAGGACTGTGAGTGATCTGACACCGTACACAGACATTCAAATAGAGCAGACATGCTGATTACACAGTCACCGTTATCTTATCGCTCATCCCTCTTTGTATGCATGGAAAATAAAATATCTCACACGCACACACTCATATTATGCTTAGATGAGCTTTTTAAGAGTGTCATCCAGGCATGAAGACGACACGCACACAATCACTTGAAACATATGGGCATGTGGGCGCACATGCAGCCAAAGAACACCATGGAATAGAGACAAAAATATAGAATTAGAGAGAGTTACAGCAACTTAAAAGTCTTTGTTTGTAAAATATTGATTAAGTCATGAAACTTTTTAAATCATGTATCAACATCTACAGAAAGGAGTTTGTCACAGGAAAAATCCTTGACTGAACTGGAAGTGGATTTGGTTGAGTGAGACTGAAGAGGTCATGTCAGTTTGTTTTTATAGTGCATTTAAAAACAATAGAAGTGGTTTATAGTTTAGGTAGATGGGTTTGGATCTGCCACAATGCAGGTATGTGTGATTAAAGAAATAACAGGTACATACAAAGCAAAAATACAGAAATACAAACAGGCAACAATAACAGTGGAAAAAGATGATGCGATCAAAATCAAAGTCATAACATGGGAAGGAAAAAAGAGATAAAATCAAAGTCAAGCAAAAGGGTAGGATAAAACAGACGGTAATAGAAGGCAGATAACAAGACAGCCACTGTAATATTTATGCAGGGTTCACTATGACAGAATGATGTCTGAGTATTTACACCAAAGCAAAAAAAAGAAAAAAAGAAAAATGTCAGAGAAAGTCCAAAGAAAGAGAAATTCAACAAAAATGAACAAATTATCTTTTTATTTTGATATTAAGAAAAAAATCAATCGATTGTACATCTGACTTAATAATTTTTTCCCCCAGATTTTGGATGTTTTAAAGTTTTTGGAGCTGATAGGTACAGATAACGCTAATTTGCTGTCTTGCCAAGTGTTGCATGATATTAGAGGATGGATATTACTCTCATCCTTAATAATGCTACAGCTGGCTAGCAGACACTTAGCATAGCATAGCAGATAAGACAGGAAAAAGGGTTTAAAAGGAGTCTATCATTAAGATAAGATTAAAACTCACAAATTTACACATTATCTGTTGTTTATTAGGTCTATACAGAGCCAAAGCATTAGTTGACAAATCTCTGTCAACCTGTTTCCGGTCTTAATGCTAAGCCCAGGTCACTAGCTGCTAACTGCAGCTTCTTCTACAGATAAAAGAGCGCCATCAATCTTCTCATCCACTGCTTATTGAGCAGTGAAATTACACATATGCACAGGGAGGAACTGGTTTTTGTTTCCACCAAGATCACCATCATCCTGACAGATCCCATTGAGGCATATCCCTCTTTTCTTTCTATGCAAATCAAAATGGCAGTAACTCAGCCCTATCTTGATGGAGTTTATTGTCTGTTTCTGTGAATAGATTAACTGCTGTGGGTGTTGACCTGTCTTTGTGTTTCGCCATGTTCCTCCCCTGCATCGATCCTCTCAGCACTTTTCACCAAGGCCGTCCTACTGCACATAAATGTCCTCAAACACCCATATCCACTGACAGGCTCTGATATGATAGGCCTATTTTTTTCAGTGTTTATCTTATCTATCTTATTTGTGAAATGTTCACAGATGCTGAAAAACAAATACAGAGTGTGCTCTACGCTGTGCCAAATATTTGCTCCCCTCTTGTGTTGTTAGGTCTGAAAAAAAAAAAAAGATTCTGTTTATAAAGTGAGCATCAAGGTCTGTGTTTGACGCTCTCACAATAGAGTTTGCTCAACAAGTACACACTGGGGCTTGTGAAGGCCATCGTGCCTACCTCGCTCTTTTGCAGATTCTGTTCTTTTTCAGGCTTTAGTGTGTTTATCAGGGTCACACTTTGCTGTGTGCATTTGTGTGTCTTTTTGCTTCTGAATGACAATAACTCTCCTTTTACTTGAATGTCAGTTGCTCACCTAAGTTGCACACCCAATGGTGCATGTAGAAGGAAAGAAAGCACTAAATGTTGTGTTAGCTTTTACCATCTGAGGGCCATTCATCATACTATTGGATCTGCTGTTAGTGTGCAGTTGTCACACATGAGCTGCTCAGGTGTTGTAAGAAATAATCACTTGGGTTTGACTTTGACTAAGACTCAATCTTAAACTGCTTAAACTGTATTAATTATTAATAAATTATTTTTCCTCATAGTAATGTTCAATTTTGGGTGTTGGACAACCCAGTCTTCAGCAAATCAAAAACACTTGTTTCCCCTTAATTGTTCATGATTTTCATATTTTATAGGATATCTTGCAAACATTGATATGCAAAAATATGTTTTAGAAGTCTACAATCGGTGTTGACTGTCCTTATGCAGCACTTTCCCTCTTAAAACCCAAATAGTCTGGCTGGATTTCTGTTATTCGCATTTAGTTTATCCATGAGAGGTCTATTAGACAAGGCAGTGCAAGTGTATTTCACCATGGGGCACCATTTAGGCTCAATGCAATTCAAAGTTCTTCCCAGTGGCAGAATTACAAAAAAGGAGACATTAGGAAAACAGTAAAATTGTACCTATAAGACAATAGAAACAACAAAGGGACAAGAAAAACCATTCAAGATGATTATAAATTGCATGTAAAAAACAATAAAAACAAAAGCAAATGCAAGAGTCAAAAAAGCTTTGAATAGTTATGTGTCTAATTTTTTGTGAAGCCAAAGTAAACAGTAGTGTTATCAGCGCTGTATGAAATCAGCTGACAGTTGTAGCAGATTTCAGCTATTTAGGAAGCTTGTTCCACAGGTGGGGAGCAAACTAAAAACTGATTCACATGACATGGTTTTGATCCTGGAAACTCTGTGTACACTGAGTATGTACAACATGTTGTCTGATATTGACTTTTTGGCATGCAAAACAAGTATATATTTGTTCATGAATGATCTACCAGGTGTATAAAACACGGCATATTGTCCTAGTTTGTGTAACACTTCTGAATTGTGTAACCATTAAATGTGCCTCCTTGTTTGTGGCAAGACAAAGGGTTCAAACTTCATCTCTTTATTGCATGATAAGATTTAATAAGGTCAAAAGAAAATGGAAAAATACATTTAAAGAAAAACATTGGTTCATTTCGCAATACAGCCGTGTGGTTTACAGGATCCTAAACAACAAGGGAGTAAAGAGAATTTCAAGAAAAACACATGGGTTCATTTTTACAGACGCACAAAGCCAAAGGTTGAAGCTGCTGGTTTTCTCTTGACAGGCTTAAACAAGGAGTCTTACTTCTTTTTAAAGAAAACAAAACACAAGATTGAAAACAACAAATTATTGCAATGTGGAAACTATGCATTTTAGGAGCAACATGGACTTACATAAACAAGAAAAGCAACTGTTATGGTTACATGGTGTGCTTGAAATTGGCCTGTGAGCTGCGCCCTGCATGCTTGGTTGCTGTTGCTGTTATTATGGAATGTGGTGGAAAAACATTAAGTACATAGGTGCACACGAGCCTTTAGGCAACAAAGGGCAATATGGAGTTGTCTTTTAAAATTTACTACTACAAGTTGACAGGAGTGTGTTGCATCATTTCTCTGCTTATCAAATGCAAAAACATCCCTTTTGACCCAGTGAGGATACACACAGAGAGGTAGAGCCAAGTTTACGCAAAAAAGTACACAAAACAGGAAAAAAAAAAGAAAAACAGGACACAACATAGCCACTTAAACCACATGCTTCCAGCCCAAGCCACATTCTTTTTTATCCAAAAACTAAACATCCAGTAAACACTGTGAGCAAATTCTAAAATGGTAAGAATATTCCAAAAAAAGAGACTGAACCCAAATGCACAGGGATGAGCTGCTGCGCCTCTACATCACGACATTCAGCAGAGCACTTCATGGAGCTCTATAGTAACCTGCACGAAATTTACTGCCTCACACGCTCTATATCAGCATCATCGGTGAGGTCTTCTCCTCCTGCCGTCACCCCTCCCCCAGACCTGCTGTCCTTTGTTCCGCTGTGAGGATCATCCATCCCTCTTGGGTCATATCTGCCAGTGAACGACCACACCGTCATAGCTGCCCTTCTGCCAGAATTACAATAAAACCATCTTTATTTCTCCTTCATCCCTCTGTTTTTTCAGCTGTATTTGTCTCCTTTCCCAATTTCTGTCATTAGCTCTGATTAATTGAGATGAACTTTTCCGAGTCTGGATTTGCTTGAATCTTCCATGCACATGTAGACGTAAACGCAAACAAAAACACAGTAACACTTATGAAGACAAGAATCTGTTAGCATCTCCTAATGAAAGACAACTAAGCACGGTGCTGATCACCGCGTGTGCATGTGCAGGTTGGCATGTTTTGCTGTTGTAAGCGGTTCTGCAGTCTCAATAAACAAAGTCAGAGGGAAAGCCACAAGTTTTTTACCTCTACATGGACTCCTCACACACACACACATATGCTCACAAAAACATGCATCCAAAAACATAAACATGCAGATGTGCTCGTCAAAGCCTGAACGCACACTCATAAACACATATGTAACACAGATGAGAAAGAGGCCTTTGGGTGGGAAAATTATTCACTGTCACACAAGCATGAACACACAAACATATGTGTATGCTGTCACACACGTCAAAGACAAAAACACAGTTTAGAGATTAAAAGAGACACAAGATGCAAATTGAAGTAATCAGGGATAATTTTTCCACATTTGATTAGACTGATTAGTGCCAGCAGCCTCTACCCGGTGGACTGTTTGTGTTTGGTGTGTACGTGTGTTAGAATTAGCCACATTGGTGCCAGAATATTCCCTCTAGAGTGTTCTTGTTTTGCTTGAAGAGTTTAAACATTTTGGGACTTTTGGGAATAATATTAACAGTAAGTAAAAATCTTTAGTGTGAGATTTATGTCTGATTGGATCTCAGGTTTTACCTCCCTATCAGCTCATTCTTCATGGTAGATTAGCTGCTCTTTGTCTCGCCAGCCAACACACCACCATCACTATTAGTTAACGCGTGGGGAAAACAGGGGACTGACGGACGGACAGAGGGAGGAAGGGTAAGATGGAGAAAGGGAGTAATGAAGCTGTGTATGTGCTTTCCCTGGTGGTTAAATGGTGAGTGCAGGCCATAATTCACTCCAACACGCTAACATGAAGGCACAAATGAATGCACATGCACAGGCAACAACCCCGCCAACACACACACACACACACACACACACACACACACTTAGACACACAGACCCCCAAAGCAATACTTTTGACTCGCCCTTTGTGTCTTTGTGTGTATCTCACCCTCCATTTAGGCCAGTGCAGAGAGGAGAAGATATATGGATGTGTGGAATACAATGACCTTGACATTCTGTGTGTGTGTGTGTGTAGAATGGGGGTGGGTGATGGTCCACACCGACTGTGCGTCAATACGCCCATCTATGAATCATTATAACGGTGTAACCAGTACATAAATTTTTAAAATAAATCAGCAATTACGGCCAAACTTTAACCACAGTACAGTTTCAAGTCTGCCACAGCTATTTCAAGTTGCTAGTCGGCATTGTATTACTAAGAGTTATCTTAACTGATATTTAGAATATTTCTGTGAAAATACTGAACAGACACAATCTATTTGTGATATTTTTGTCATGCGTCTTATCAGCCTTTGAGGTTGATCTTAAATAGCGTACTGAAGTAAACATTTATATTCTGTAATCCACTCAAGTCCAGATCCACTAAGTTCAGTTTAACATGCTTTATTATCCACAGAAAATGTTAAAGGCCTTATTTGTGTGCATGGCAAGATTTACCTGTTTAGGAGATCTGGGTCAAAGTTTGTTGTTTGGCACCTGTTGCATTAAGTTTCCATGAAGTACAAGTGCGAACTGCACACTGTAGACAGGAGACTTATTATATTATGACCCAGAGACTAGTGCTCCTAATTACTTGGTTCAGTTTTGTGGCAATTTGAAATAACTCAGATTTCAGATTTTGCGCATGTATACCTCCCCAGGTTTACAAAAAATTTCAAGTCAGTTGCTATAGTACTTTAAAAGTAAAAATTTACATACACATTTGGAAGCAATCAAATGATCTAAAATCAAATGAGATACAATAAACCTATACTGAAGCTTTTTAAGATCATTAGCTGTAGGCACTGGATACCTCCTGAGTGTCTGTGTGTGATGTTCTTTCCTGGAAGACTTTCTTCCACACATGGCTAAACTTGTGAAACTATCATCAGACATGCAGTTAACATGAAACAGTCGTATTTGATTATGTCCTTACACCAAAACAATCTGCAGGTTAAAGCTGTAGTAGATAACTTCTGCAAAAGAGCTAGTAAGCTAACGTTAGCTGTAGTCTGGGCACGTTTAGCTAATCAGCTCGTACTGATGTCACCTGTTGCTAAAAAGCGCAGCGTAGAGTACCGAATTAGGAGAGAGAGAACAGAGAGCATCAATGATTTCTCATTCTTTGCAAAAACCCTCGTCTCAGTGGAAAATAAAATGTCATGGTAAAAGCAGGGTTTACTGGAGACTAATTTAGCTGCAAACATTGTCATTTTTCAATCACTATTACACTGTTTAATCAGGTTATACATCATTATGACAAAGTTAAGCCAAATAAGTAGTCTTGTGTCACTTTAGGTAAACGGCAATACTTATTAGATTTAGGAAAAGCTTGCTAACTTTTGCTTTCACTCTGTGATGCAAACCCTGATCTCCTTTTGCAGTTCATCTTCACAGAGTGGAGCAGTTTTAAGTTGCAAGCATTTTTTGACCCCATGTTGAACAGCAAAGTTCTGTATCCCCGTTATTTTGTTATAAATCCCATTCAGGCAGAGGACTTTAAGTCGCTTTCATATTGATTAATTAAATAATTACTGCAAGTGTCTCTTTTAATATAACAACTTACAAGGATATACAAGTAAAACATTTGGGTGCATTGAGGTGCATCAAGATGCGTCTATAATCATCGCATTGTAGCCCTCTGACTCAGAACTGAATCATGAGGTGCCTCGAGATTTATATCTGTAACTGTGATTGTTTTGTTTGGCTTTAAAAAATATTTTAAAGATGACATAATCCCCAAAACACAAAGGTGCTTTAAGGACAACATTGTTAATCAAGATAATGTGCCGACTATTTGTATATGTGCACAGCCGGCACCTAATACAGTTTAGTACCTGAAAACACATGGCTGCTTCTGTCTACTCAAATATACAGCGTATATTCTATACTTTGTGTTATGGAGGGCTGTTCATTAGGCCAACAATAGTTCTGTCACGTTAGTCAGTGGATAATAACCAACGAGGAAGAGAAGGGTTAAATTTCTGCCACACACACTCTGGGAAAAGCTGGGTTAGTTATTAATCTAGAGTAATTAACACACACTGCAGGATAACACATTCCCATGTAGGTCAGTGGTGGATGATGCAAGAAGTTTTTGCACCTATACAGTAGCTACGACGTATGCACACACACACACACACACACACACACACACACACACACACGCGCACACACACACACACACACACACACA
>JAQLOL010000010.1:15485657-15505102 GCA_029783665.1 Naso thynnoides
TTAGACTAACGTATTCGCCAACAGTACTAGTGCAAATTGAAATGCCATCTTCTTGAGCCAAACTGCTGGCTGATAAATCTTATCTGGTGCCACTGCTCTTCATCATACGGTTCAAAACAGCAACAGTGGTGACTGCACGACGGACTCACGGAAAGTCTGGAGGCTCAAAGATGGTCTTGATAACTCCAGCGTAGATGGCGAGGATGGAGAGAATGACACAGGCCAGGAAGACCAGTGCGAGCTTGTTGACATATTTGACCCCCACGAAGACGACCACAGCCATCAGCGTCAGGCAGCAGGTGCCAAAAACACGCATGTTATTCAGCAGGGCTGCAGGCTCATCCTCTTTTTTCTCCGCCACAAAGATGGCTGCTTTAGGCGCGATGTAGGTCTACATGGGGAAGAGTGTAGAGAAAGACAATTTTAAAAAAAAAATAAAAAATTTATGAAAGCATCGCTTTAAAGGATATGCCTTTTTTTCTTCTTCTTTTGTTATTTGCTTCCCTCTCCAGGTCCAGGCAAAAAGATAGATACCATTCTTTCAAAACAAGGATGAGACGGACAGAGCTCGCCCACTGCTAATTAGCTTAGCTCAAATACTGGTAGTCAATAGGAAGTGCTAGCCTGCATCTGTCTGAAATCATCAGATACAATTTCCAACAACTCTAAACGATCCCGAGTGCTTATTGTGACATGTTAATTTATCACGTTATACTGTTTTAGACTCAGATTTGCACTCGATGTAATTTTAGAATCAAACACCGACGTGAAGTAAACCGCAGGGCGCGAGAAGAAATACGTAACGTGCTAATTTGAGTCTAAATTTAACGTAACGCTGTAAATAAATAAGTCACAACAAGCACACAGGATTGTTTAGGATTGTTGGAATATTAATCGATGACTTTAGGTGGAGCCAGGCCGACATTTTTCGATTGACTACCAGTATTTAAACTAAGCTAATAAGCAATAGATGAGCTTTGCCAGTCTCTTCTTTTTTACTGCACACCAGCGGTGTACTAGCCATCTGGCGCACCGGGTTAAATCCTGGTGGGCTGCTGCACTTTAACGGCCCAGCCCGCCCCTCCTGTCATTCAAAGTGCGCAGAGCGTACGTCATGCGCTCCATTGTAGCCTACTACTTCACTAGCGCTAGCGTTTTGTGGCTGTAAAACAGTGAATACGTTGTTTTAAGTGTCACAATCGAAATGACTCGTTTCATGATCAGTATTTTATAGATTCAGTCTAATAAAATTTGGAAAGTCTAGAGCTGCACGATTGAATTATCACCCCCCTTCAAGTTAGCATACAGCTAAACCAGAAGTGTCTGGTGCGCATGTTCGTACTGTAAGACTCAGCAGCTGACATGATGAGAACTAACTGAAAGGACGGACAAGAAGCCAAAAAGCAAAGAAGGGGCCGAAGAAGTCAGAGAAAATATGTCCCAAAATAAATACAATGATGATGTCCTAAAATAAAAACCTAACATTGTCTACATATGAACTACTGTAGGTACTAAGGACCTTTGTACGTAGGACATCTACTTATTTTAGGACAACTTTTAATTATAATATGTTTTTATTTTAAGGCGGGGTGTACGATTCTTGAGTTCTGCTGTCCAAAACACTGCGAGGTCTTGGGTCTGTGTGTGGGCTGAGAAAAAGTCTTGTGTTTTCGCACCGTCGCTGCTCTGTTTTTAGGGGAAAAACAGTCAGTCAAAAACTCAAAACACCACACCAAACACTACACCAGCCAATCAGCTGCAGGGGTGCGTATAGGCTCCTCCTGCACGGGCTCAGGTAGGGGAGGGGGAGGGGAGTGTAGATGTGCACGGCTGAGTGAGCAGAACCGAACCAAGGCAAGGAAGCAGTAGCAGAAATGTCTGACAAACCCAAAAGAAAATGCACAGAGAGAAAGAAAGAGTCAGATAGAGCGAGGAATAAGGCAAGGATCTACATCGGTGATGCCTTCCAAAGGTGGAGAGACTAACCATATTTGAAAAGCTTCAAGATCGATGTAGAGGTGGCTATATTTCTACTGGACATGTGAGCGTAGCACGTTAACTACTGTAACTTTAGTTTTGCTAACCTAACTCGCCCGTGGACGTTCATCTTTTACTCAGGCTGGTCACATTGGGGACTGGGTGAAGCATCAGAGAAAACATGAAGGGAGGGGTTTGTTGGTTTTGGGGGCGTTCAATTCAAATATCAACCGACATTCCCAGCAGAACTCGAGAAACAAATGCACTACCTTTAAAACACCTGGAACCTATCACTGTGAAATGTAACTAAGTGCATTTACTCAGTTACTGTACTTAGGTACAACTTTTTTTTCCAAGTATTTTCATTGAGTATTTTCATTTCACAACATTTCTACTCAGCTAAATCTTTGAAAGTATTGTTGTAATCAGCTATAGTTGAGTTTCTCATTTTACAGTATGTGGTATTGTCACTTTTACATAAGTAAAGGATCTGCATACTTTCTTCACCCCCAAACATATGCTCACATACAACATGTTGCTGTCACTTACATGGTATAAGTTTCTGATGGATCACAGTGTAGCAATATGACGTTACTGGTGAAAAAATACAGCAACACACATAAATACATGATTCAGGTGCATTAACACACACTGTATGCCCAGTCACTTATTCACATGATAACCTCTTTGAACAAACATTGAGTTAATTTCTGGAGGCTTAGAGTGAACGACAGGTTAACTGCATCTTGTATTAAAACAAACATGACATTTAAGAAACAGCAGCCCAACGACATGGAACAAGGCAGAAGCGAATAAAACACCAAGACACAGGCAAACAAAAAGAACAGTCCGTTATGACATGACATAAAACCAGTGAGCCGGACAACCAGCACAAACAAGACAGAGACAACAGATTATTTAGCTCCATACAGTATGATGATTATACTACAAAAAAGTTTTTTAAAAAAAAGTCAATTTGAAGCTAAAAAGTAATGCCAATTGTAATGCTTGGGTGAGGATCATACACATAATTTGGTTCAAAATAACTCCGTCTTGACTCTGGATGTAGCTTCTCTAAAATAGAGTTGAGAAAATATGAAATCAGACAAGTTCAGAAGATTTTCCAGCCAAACAATAACTTCAGCGACCTCGTGCAGACTGGTGTGACTGCAGCCAGACCAGACATGCCAGTCAGGTGACCAGCTGACTGGGAACTGCTATTGAAATGTGGCTTTGGTGTTTGTAGTTGTGGTGAGGCTGCACTCTCAGTCATAAAGCATGTTTGAGTATTTTGGAGTCTGCAGTCAACACTGAGCTTTGCAGAGACTCTTTGGAGGATTTTTTTCTTTTATCCTTTTTAAAATGTCTCCTCTTCGCCAAAGAGAGCTTGAAGAAACCAATCAAACAGAAAGGTCTTTGTGTTTGTTTGAGGTTCTTTTGTATATTTGAGTGAAAAATGAAAGGTGACGTTGGGAGACCTGAAGTACCTGATGCATATCCCGAGTTTGGCAACAATGACATAGAGTGTGGTTATGAATGTACCATACTGTACAAGAAAACACTGGTTGGGTTTCATAAATCACTCCGACTGGATTTTACTCACACAAAGAGTGAAAGCAGTTGAGTGCTGAGAATATTCAATACTTTAAAGACCTGAAGTAGGTCTGTAATTGTATGCTCATAATGTAAAACACATTATTTAGAGAGGTGGTGACAAAGCCTCTAATTCAACTGAGGATTAATTAGCAGCTGCATATTTGTTACTTCGGTGTTAAGGATTATTATAGTGTGAAAGTCTGGTGACAGAGAATTATATTATTAACAGTGGCTAATAATAATGACTAACAAGAAAGTTCTGATTTGCAGGATTTCAGAGAGACTGAGGTCAAAAGTCCAAATAGCTCAACCAAATTCTTCCTTTCCAAAAGAAAATCTGTTAATGTGCTTTTTTTTAAAAACTAACTCTTCAAATTACATTTTCTGCATGTTTTCTTCCAACATTATGACTTAAAAACAAAAATTTCAAAGAATTCTCAACACTGCCGGGGATGCAGTTGTTTGCAATGTTGCCTTACAGCAAGAGGGTTCTGGGTTCAAACCCTTTCTGTTTGGACTCTGCATTTTCTCTGCATTTCTGCGTGGATTTTCTCCTGGTGCCGTTTTTTTCTTACCACATGCAGGGAGGGTAAATGTGTGACTCTGCACTGACTTTAGGTATGACCGTGAGCATGAACACGTATCAGCCATGTGATGAACTGACAAAAAGTCCAGGGTTTACCCTGTAGCTCCAACCCTCCATGAGCTTGTAAAGGATGAGTGTTTATAGATGATGGATGGATTAACAATTTTACTGAGTACAAGGTGTAATTGAAGGACGTAAACTCTACGGAAAAGGTCATAAAACTATGGAAGTCCCCGGAAACAACACCATAGCATGGCTGTCACTTAGGACACTGATGGCATGCATTAAGTAGCATTATTCAAAGAGAGCAGAAATGAGAGAAACATAAGAACATCACTACAAATTTAACAACAGCCACAGTGGTGAATTTCTGTGACAATGTGGAGATATTAAGCATTTCAAGCAAATCTACTGACAATGACAGGCGCTGATAAACTTCTTATCCATGTCACACTGTCAGAATTCGGTTTCTTTTCTTTTTTTCTTTTTTTTGTTAATGTGGTGATAATATAATAGTCTGAAAGAACTTTGCTTAAGTGGGGGCCAGTTTTTAAAGGCGTAAAATTTTTCTGGTTCATCAGCTTTCAAGTGATAAGTTGATGATCCAGTTAATAAGTTAGAAGTGAAATTTGAAAATCTGAAAATGTAAGTTAAAAATATGCATTAATTTAATTTTTGCTTTTTATTTATATGTTTTGTTGTGATAGTGACAGCTTTGGGTCTGCATGTGCATATTCTGTATCTGATCAGTACACCTCTGTAAATATCAGACAGTTTCATTATAACAAGATATTAATACTAATGAGTAATTAAGTCCTCTCATGAGAGATCAAATTTGTAATTCATTGACTGAGAAGCGATTATTACTGTTTAGATCAATACGTTTTCTTAGATCAATACATTGTCTTACTTGAGAGTTAGAGAAAAACAATGAAGTTCGCATAAAAATATGTCAGTCTGAAGATTCTTTAAAGGGTTTACCGATCAGCTAAGCCTTAACACAAAGTACCCAGGCACAGAAATACACTTAATGCACTTAAACTTATAGGATAATCTGGAATAATCTTTTTATGATAACAGGTTGATCTCTTGCAGAGGGGCAAAGTGGCCTACAGACTTCTCTAAAGGCAAAAAAGGGTAACAAGAAGAGTGTCAGCAGAGCAATTTGGTGCAGAGGCTTGAGTCAAATTTCAGACATACAAGCGACCCCCATCTCTGACTGTCTCCCTTTTCTCTTCATGTTTCGCAACAACTGAAGAAAGGCACCAAGCCCAGTTGTATCTGAGCATGACCGCTCTCATTAAATGCTGCCTTACACAAAACAAACATTGTGCAAGAGGACTTCCAGGAATCACACAGGAACATGGAGTTGTTTAGCTGTTCCTCCAAGACTGACATGAGAAAGAAATTCATCATCTGGAGGGAGTGTAAGGTTACATTTGTTCACTCATACACACACACACAAACACACACAGGCGCACACAGTTTTGGAAAAGAGTTTGCGATTTGACTTGTGAATTAACATCACATTTAAGGCTGTAACATTCTGCCTCACCGCGCTATAAATTCCTCTTGTTGCAATGTTAGCTGTTAACAGCAGCCCTGTGCTTCCACAGCACTCGTGAAATTGATGCTCTTGTAATACTTCCATATTTTTATAGCAATAAAATGAACCAAGTTGAGGACACAAAGAGAGTGTGGAGCCTTACTGAGCTTTATTTACATGCGCACCATTTCTTAAACAAACTAGATTACAATTCAAAATGGAATACACAGGAAAAATACCCACTAACATCAAGTCGAGAAGAAGCAAGATTAATAAAGGGCAAAGTTCAGAGGGCGTATGGAAGGGAGCTGGCCTCTAAACAAGGATGGAAAAGGTTCAAGAGAAGATAATGAAAAGGAAACGTCCAAGAGGTGATTAAGGTATCTAGTGGTATGTCTCTTCTATTTTTTTCTTTTTTGCTTCTCTTTGCTTTGAATTTGCATGTGTTGTGCTGCAGGTGTGTGTGTGTTTTGAGCTAAACTGTGCCTGAATGAAGCAGTAGCACTGAGTGGCTCCACTGTGACTTAGTGTAAATTATCTCCCTGAATAGCCAAAACATTGTACACTGAGTGTACAAAATATAAGGAACGCCTTCCTGTGTTTGAGATTTGCAGTTTATCAAGGATCAATAACCCCCCTTCAAATTGAAAAGTTCCCTAGATTCACCTTGTCAGTCTTCGCAGGAGAGTAAAGCGCTCCAAATGTTCTGTACAGCCAGTGTAGGTGAATTTAAATGCTTAGCAGTCCAAGTGATGGCTCAGGATTCCCCCAACCAGATAATGTGTGATAATGTTCTGGAAATGTCTGATGTGACAGGGTAACGGAAATTCCAGCATGTTGCCTAATGACACTAGCCTGGTTGAAACCATCCTGATCCATGAAGCTCAACGATTCTGGACCTCCAGCCGCTAGAAATGATTGAAAATGAAAATTCTGATTTGATATGGCCCATTTGGAGAAATTTTTAATTCGAGAGCAAGGTCAGAGCTCACGCCGAGTAAGGAAGTTCCCGCTGTAGCTATTGTTACTCACGGTAACAATGATTATGTCCAAGCCATGGCAAGCAGTACAGTTCACAGGAGAGCATACTGAGACTAGGAATATGCCATGAGCTTCCCTGTCTTGGAACAGTACAGAGAAATATCTGAAGGTGTTCAGCCACTAGGCAGCGACAGCTGTGTTTGTTTTAAACACAGGCAGAAGTAAAGCTTTTTCTTCTGCTATTTCCGGAAAATTAGACAACTCTGTGCATGTCAAAAAGGCTTATTCTGATTAGATACTTGATGCATGTATACGCACGTCATGATCAGATCACATTATGTAGCGTCCATGCAAACAGTGAAGTTGGAATCTCTAATCACTTTAGCCTCGAACAAACTCAGCTTGCGCTACCAGATAGCTGAGTATCAGAGATATGCAGCCCTTGTCTTTAGTAGTCTCCTATAAAAGGCTCCTATTCTGTCCTACCTGAAGCAATCACTAAAAAACAGTACTTGCTGATCGCCAAGGTTGTTATCTGTCTAGACAGGACTTGCCATTCATTTAATATTGCGTAGTTTCCAATAACAAGGGGTTTTTGGTCCGCCAGAGCCTGAAATTCCGCTCAAAGCAAACATGGCATTGGCCATGTTCAGGGTTAAAACTTCCGCTCTCCAGCGAATCACTAGTCACATAGAATCAAAGTTTTAACCCTGAACATAGCCAGCGCCATCTTTGCTGAATCAAAGAAAAAGACGTTTTTGCTGTTCTCCTGATTAGATTTATCAATTTGCTCCACTGGTGATGAAGAAGATGTACCCTGACACAAATCTGATCTTCATAGCTGTTTTTCCACCTTAATGCTGATGGAGGATCAGATATGAGAAGCTTTAAAGCTGGGGATCACAGTCATGCAGACAACAAGGACATTGCAGGCTGGTTATTTGGCAGTCAATGAGGGGTGACTACGCCCTACCAGCTCCTGTCAACTGAAATTGTTTTCAGCGGCTGAAAGACCAGACTGATGCGAAGCGCCGAACAGAAATGATGCACTCACATAATCGAGATGTTTCTAACCAGGCTAGGACGACGCTGTAACCACCAAACGCTCACTGAGAGGACGTGAACCAATGGCACTCCACATGGAATAAAACAAGTGTGAAGCTGTGGAAAGTCCATTTGGGAGGCTTTCCCTGTGTCTGTGTCCATGCACACACACTTGTAATAATAAACCCTTTGATACGGGAGCATGGTGCAAGTGCTGCACTGAAAGCCCTGATTTTAAAAAAGAAAGTGTGTGTTTGCATGCTAAAGACACAGGGATCCTCTCTGTGTTACCATTTCTGTCGCAGGACGGCACCATTGGGAGGGTCGAGGGGCGTTACAGCTAGGTCATGCACTAAACCTCAGATAGCACAGTAGATCATTCTAGCCAACCATGCACACACACTCCTCTGCCTTGGCCTTTAAGTGATATACACACATCTGTACACTATTATACACAGCGGGGCATACACTTCCATACATAGAGAAGGGATACCAGGGTCTCCAGATGCTACAACAATGGCGCTTAAAAATCTGGTTCAACAATTAAAATCGCTGGTAACAGTGTTCCCTCCTTCCCGGTGTGTAATGTTGTTCATTAATTCTTCAACTTTACCTTCAGAGGTATCACAAATTCGAAGGGTCAAGTACAACATGAGCATATAAGGGCATACAGCGAGTATATATGCATTTCACACAATTCATTATGCATAAATACATACATGCATACAGTCGGCTGTACTGTATGCGCCATAATGAGCGATTTACACGTCCTCGTGGGATTAGTTAAACACAAATAAACTCCACAGATAAACACACACACACACACACACATTAACATGTACTCAGGAGATACAGGAAGTCACCTGCAGGAGCACCAAGCATGTCCATGAGGGGGTGTGTGTATGTGTGTCACAAGTCCGACAAAAGGGAAAAAGAAAACATGACAAAAAAGGAAAAAAACAAACAAACAAAATAAAAACAGACTGTATGAAGTCTTAATCCTGACATTTAACTTCCTTCCTCCTCTTCATTTTGACGGCCAAAGGTTCACAGGTTACAGGTTCACAAACACAAAACATTACTGGTTTTTTCAAGAAATGTTAAAATACCATTAGAATGTGACTCGATGTTACTTAAACAGGAAGCCCCCCCAAAACCTCCCCCCTGAGTGATTCTATATATGCATAACAAGCCGCACAAGCTCATGACAAGAAAACGGCAGAGCTTAACACAGATCCCTGGTATTATTTTTTCTATCTATGTTCATGTCATATATAAAGATATGTGTGTGTGCATGTGTGTATGTGTGTGTGCTGTGATTTGGCTGCCAGCATATCCTACTGTTTGTTTCAAGTAATTTTGGCAATATACAGAGATAGCTTATTGTTTTTTACTCCAGAGACAAACAAACAAACAAACAAAAGCTTCTGGAGGAATGAGCCTCAAACCGTGCTACAAGTGCCTGCAGCTTTGGGCCTCTGCAAGTCGTGGGTAGGAACAGAAATGTAACACACAAAACGCACTGCTTGCTCTCAGGGCAGGATTCAACACTGTTTACATAGCACCTGTTTAGGTGTGGAAATGGTCACAACCCTAGGACTCAGGTATTCCTTTTGGCTACATCATATGCAGTGCCAAATGACCAGAACTCACCGGAAGTTAGGAAATCTAAGGAAAAGAGACAAGATCTTTTATCCCTGCCTTTTGGAATTTCCACTGCCCTTCACTGTACAAATATCCATGACAGCTATTCTCTTCCTCTAGTCTTTTTCCATGTTTTTTTTTTACACTTAGATATACACAAAAAATACCAAATATGTTTGTAATATTCAGCTACTTTTAATGACACCCTCAGTATGCGGCAACAATTTGATTTCAAGCATTTCATAAGAACAAAACTGGAAGTGCATGAAAATGACAAACCCTTAACTTCTAATTGTTCTAAATTCTGCAAACTGGGGGCAAAGTGTTGGTTTATCTGTTTGTATGTTTGCATGTACTGTATGCGCGGCCACTCAGCAAGTAAGATACTCCATTTCCATCTTTTCATACCACCAATACACCAGTTCTCTTTGTACAGACATGTATGATGCAGAAACAATTATGATAAAACAGAAAATCCAAAAAAAAACCTGAACATTTAAAATCACTAGGAGAGAACAAAGGGAATTTTTTCTTTCAACATAACACATCCCAGGAAACCACTGGATCAGATTTACACCACATCACTTCTTGATGTTTTCACTTTACACTTTATAGTCTCTTTTTTTAGTCTTCAACAGGAACAACTGCACCGTGCACTCCTTCACTCTTTGCTTGATATTTAGTCCTTGTATTCCACCTGAAACCCCTTCTGATAAGCAGTATCTCTTTGATATCAACAGACCGGGTGTCAAAGGAAAATTGCATAATTCTAAGATTTGTGAGTTTGACATAGCTTTCTTTTTTTTGTTGTTGTTTCACAGGAGGCTTTGAGCGCTGATGTGCAGCATCTCTAGAGTCTGTTGGATCGTTCATGGTTCACCAGTGTGGGAGCGAAGGTAAAGCTCTCGAGAGGAAGTCGACTTCTGTAAACACAGGGTTTGTATTTTTACGTTGTGCTGATGGCAGGTTTGGCAAAAAGGATGTTGTGTGTCTGATCTTCTCCTGCACTACACAGTTCAGACCTGAGGAGATAAAAGACAAGATGATTATGTCTTATGAGTATTTGTACTGCACTTTAAAGCCAGAGAAGTTTTAAAGTCAGACATTTCCATTTGGGAGTTGCCAATCAGATCTGGTATTGGCCAAATGTGTTTTTTGTTTTGCTCTGTTCATTTGCAGTAAAATGTGCTTAAAGCTGGCACACTCGTGCTTTCTGCATGTGCTTCACAATAAATGTTATTAATGTAAGGAGAGTTTTGACAATAGCTTTTGCTTTTAGGTAACATTTCTGAAGATTTACTTCACAAAGAGAAGACAGATTTTTTGGGACATTGTTTGAAAAACTTTGCATGAATAAACACATTCTGTTACCTGTTTAAGGGTTAGGGCTAGGGTTAGAAAACAAGGACTTATGTAACATTTTATGTGTAACAAACTTTTACGTTTAAGCAACACAAAGCTAAAAGAGATGTAGAGGAATGTAATTACATTTAGAGAATCTTTCCATTTAGATTTTCAGGAGTACAGCATCAACTATGGTTTGTAATAGCAACAGCTCTGTCCTTTTTTCATGGTCCGTATCTGTTTGTATCATACTTGATCAATGACTTTTTGAGATCCGCACAAATATTCCAGCGCCTTGTATGTGTACAAGAGCATGTGGCAAATAAAGTACTTGAAACTTGAAACTAATTCTGAGGCACAAAAAAAACTCTCTCAACAGTAACTTGTTACAACCTTGAAAAAGTGTTGGGCTATGAATGTTATCACTAGTAGGTAAGCAGTGGTTGCAGTTTCATGTTAACTTCTTTATATTTTAAACAGTTCTTGAGAACCTTGCTGATTTCAGATTTCAGAAAAAGGGCACTAGAATCTAATCTGTCTGAGTTGGTGTCTGAATTAGTTTTGCGGAAGATAAGGTTGGACCAGTGCATTACTAATTCTGATTCTAGAGATGCTACCTAGAGAAGAATCCCTCCTGTGCATATAACTCTCAAACATACACACCTGCTCTGCTCCTTCCTGTCCTGACCCTCTCACCCAGGTACCCAGCTCTGAGAGGTCTGCTTGTTGTTAGTGAAGTTGCCGACTCCATTCATATTGGCCAGAGAGTCAAAGTTAAAGTCCAGGCCATCTGCGTCCATCAGCTCGTTCCTAATGATGGAGTCCATGTCACACTCCAGGCTGCTATTGAACATGTCCAGGTCCAGATCTGTGGGGAAACGGTCTTGGCAGATCCCTCCGTTGCTGCTAACGGTTCCATTTAGAAAGATCGATGTGTCGATCTGCATGGAAGAGGAACCGTTTCCTCCCAAGGGTGAGAGAAGGAGCTGCTGCTTGGCATTAGCTAAAGCGTTAGCCTCGTTGGCTAGGTTCATGCCTCCATTTATAGACCTCAGAGAGCTCTGGTTGTGGTTGTTACTTTGCAGCAACTCTCCTTGGCTACCCTGAAGTCCTCCAGTTGTCCCAAAGGTCATTATGGGATCATTACGGAGCACGAGTCCACGGCGAGAGTTCTGGGAAATGACAGCAGCGGCGCTGGCCTGTGACATCAGAGGGTCAGACTGAGTCATCATGACATCGCTGTGGCTGTGGCTGTCAGAGTTAAGCAGGTCTTGTAGTGTCTGACTGCCAAAGCGAGACAGGCTGATGCTGGAAAATGAGGTCTGCTTGTTCTCTTGGATGGTCTGCATTGGGGACGGACGCAGAGAGGAGCCTGTTGGGTGGGGGCCAAAAATGGAGTTGCTGTAACCATTAACTCCACCATTAGAAGAAGAGTTGGGGGATGGAGAGGAGGTGGAGGAGGGTGAGCCTAGCCCATTGGGTTTGGACCCAAAACTGAACCCTGAGGAACCATTTGGAGTGGCCTGTCCTGTAACGGTTGGCACCAGGTTGATGTTATCCAGCAACTCATCCATCAGGTCATCTGTGAGTCCATCATTCAGGTTCATTGTACCTGCCAAGTCTGCCAGGCGGGGAAGCTCAGCTGGCGCAGCCTTCCCATTGGTTGTTTGGTTGCCGGGAGACAGTGTTCTGCCGGGGCTGGAGTAGAGCATAGGTGAGAGGGGAGGCTCATCATCAAGCACCTCATCTAGCTCTGGATTGGCCAGACTGGGTGAGAGGCGACCACTCAGTGTGCTGGCATTGGAATTAGTGCGGGAGCGGAAGTCTGTCCAGGTGTCCAGCTCCTCGCTGCTGCGTGACGTCGGGCTTCCAGGCCACTTGGAAAGAGCTGAAGGACTGTCTCCGCTGCCTTCACCGGCTGCAGCGGCTGCAGCCTGCAGGGCAGCCTTCTTTTTGGCAGCGCGGCCACGGGCGGACTTTGTGTACTTGTTGCTGTTGTCCATGGAGACCGCACGGCGGCGAGGAGCTTTTCCACCCTTGCCTCCCTCTGGGTTGATCATCCACCAGGAACTCTTCCCTGTTCCCTCGTTCTGGACGCGGATGAAACGACTGTGGAGGGAAAGATTGTGCCGGATGGAGTTCTGCAACACAAAGGAGAGAAAAGAAGAGACCATTGAATGATGTGTGTACAATCATTCTCAGACAATTACGCAAACAATGACTGTCATCAATATTGATTTGTTGCACTTGTTCTTTCCTTTTATCAATACAACATTCAATGAATACCTCTAATTAAGTCCAACAACACTGATCCATAAAACACCCACTACTACTGATGCTGCAGTGATGTAAACAGTTGCTCTTGGTGACTAGACACACAAACGTCGCAATAATCCAGTTGTTTCGATTGTTCATCCACCAAATATAGACAAAAAGACATTAACATGCAGCAGCACTTAGCGCTGATGTCTGTATTGTTCCCACTGCAGCTTTTGTGTTGAGGTTATAAAAGAGAAAAGAGAGAGAGTGGTCTATAATCAAGCATCTCCTCTATTATGAATGACACATACAAAGAGCCCCTGTGTTGCTTAAGGATTGCTTTCTGTGTCAGATCATGTTTGTTTGTGCATGCCTGTGTGGGAGTCTTGGCTGGTGTATATTGATCGACTCTGAGCTTCTTCCTTGTGCAAGCCTCACAGGCCTTATTGTGGGGGAACTGGTGCACATGACAGCCCATGGTTATAATGAAGAGTTTTACTCACAACACAGAGATGTATGAACACATTATAGGCCCAGACTGTCACAACCCTTTTGAATTCCTGTTGCCTCACTGCTGGCTTTATTTACACATACATATCAGACAGACATTCTTTCTTATTGTATACTTATGTTGCAGCTTTTAGTGACCTGTTTTTAGTCTTGCAAGTGGCACAGCTCTTAGAATAACAGTAGGTTGGTCTGCCACTGAAAGGATCATACCAGTGTTACTACGCGTCATTGTCCTTTGTCAACATCAGCCACAAGTTACATAAACCCCACCCATTTTTCCCAAAATAGCTTTTACCTATAAGATATTGTGTTTGTGTTTACATTTTGTCCATATTCAATAAACCTGAAAATGTGTGACGTTAGTTAACGTTAGTTAACGTTAGTTAACGTCACACATTCAAAAGAACATGTGTCACAATCCTTCTTCACACTAAAATTTGAGCTATTAAGGCAGCACTCATGAGGAACTATTTTTCCAGGTCCAATAACCTTTGTCTCATCAACTCACGGTTAATCAGAAAACATGCATGTTAGGCTCATTAGATTAGGTTGGCCCAATGTGGCGGCACACTATGTAGCAGCGGCTAAGGACTAACCCTCCACTCTAACATGGCAATTTCATTGTACAATTCATTGTATAATGGCAATAACGCTGCTTTACTTTTTACCTACCCCTCTTGCTCAGTAATGAAGTGTGAGTTACATATAACTAACTTTCATATGTCTTCTGGTGTTTCTATACCTCGTTACAAAATGAATGGCCATGAAAGGGGTTTAATAATGCAGTCTGAGATCTATTAAAGTATGTAGATGGTCGAATTTTAATGACATTTGTAGAAGATAGGGCTGATCTCTGCTGATGTTACAAAATCAAAAATAAATTGGAATGGTCCTTTAAGTCCAGAATTAGATAACTTAGCATCCAAATGATCAACCTTCCTGAAATTTTGTAAATAAATAGTTCAGAGTTTTCCAGTAGCATCCCCATCAGCCACCACTGAAATTGTCCAGTTGGCTACTTGGTTTATGACCAAATACCTCCAAAAGTAACAAAAGCCCAGTCAGCCTCAGTTGTACTTCGTCTTTAGCCCTATTAGCAAATCAGCAAATGCTGGCATGCTAACTTCCTGGGAATATGATAATTCATGGTAAACATCAGCATGTTAGCAGTGTGCTAGCATGCAACATATCTACGCTTAGCATCAATATGGTGCCAGCATGGCTGTGGGCTCTCTTTTCAATATACAAATAATATGGTCACATTTTTGACAGGCAGGTCTTGCTTCTGTAACTTTTGTCACATTCAGTCTGACTGATAATTAAAGTGCTAATCTTAAGGGAGAAGTTATTGTCAGTGATCAAGGAGGCATCAAGTGCAGGATCTGATTGAATCATCAGTGAACCAACTGGGATTTTAGACTGATGTCACCAAGTTGGGCTATATTTAAACCACAAGGAAAGAGACAAAGTCCAGGGCACTAGTCTGTATAACTGTTTCGTGAACTACACCACTATTTAAAAAAGACTATAAACCTTTATAAACTGCGTTTTAAGAAATAAAAAGGGACAAGTATTATATAGCTTTATGACCTGTTTTACCTACACTCCTTCCTCTCCCTCTTCTTTTGTGCCCCACAACTCACTGAAGACTTTGTTGAATTCATTATTTTGTCTCAGTCTCCTTCTCTTTCCATGCCCCCTTCCTCTTCCGCAGTTTCTGTTGTTTCACAAACACATAGCTCTTATGGGCCCTGAGGGGCTCAGGGGCTATGCTATATCCTCCCATATAAACAACCCAACCGCCATCTACAACATGCACACATTTTTCCCTGCCTGTTTTCCCCGTATGTATATTTTTACTCCCAAAAACAGAACAGATTTCTAGGTTCAAAATGACAAGGGCCAAGATTTTTGAGTTTTTGTGGGAATAACAATATTGTTTTCCATGAAGCAGCCCTCTGTGTCCTGGGCAACAGTTTACAGACAATTTGGTCTGAATAGTTTTTTCTGGTCAAAGGCAGTTCAGTCAGAGAGGAGAAAGAGCAGGCTAAAGTTACTATTCTGACTGCTACGTTGGCAGAGTAAGGAAGTTTAATCTCTGGAGCCAAACTGAACCCATGACCCTTTGTGAGTATGTGCGTATTTGAGCATGCATCTGTGTGTCTGTGTGTGTATGTGTGTGTTTGTGTGGCAGTGTCCTGAGTATTTTGCAAAGTAATTTTTGCAGATCTGCGTGCTTTTTGTGACCACTGCTATGCATTAGTGAATTCATAAAAAGTTGTATTTAATCATGAATTGTGTGTGCACGTCAACACACGTTCCCAAGTGTCTCTCTGTGTGTGTGTGTTCTGTGAAATGAGGTAAGATGAGAAGAGATACCAGCGAGACCAGTGTTTATCCTCTGCCAGCACTCTCGAGGAATGACGTAATGCTGCTTTATTACAGAACATTTTGCAAACATACATACACACACACACGCACACAAACACATACAAGCAAACACGTTAGCCGAACGTTTCTCTCTGCCAAAGAGATGTAAATAAAGGAAGGAACTTTAGAGGGATAAAATGAGAGCAGAATGAATGGAATGTGAGCTTCTTTCTCTCGCTGCTGTAAACATTTACCTGCCTGCATCTGACACTTCATCAATCCCTCTTCCTCTCCTCATCCTACACCAACTTCATCCCTAAACATTCCCACTTCCTTCGCCAAGCAAAACCACTTATTTAATGTTTCTCTTTTCCGTGACACTGCTCTATCCTTCAAACATTAGGTAGAATGTTTCTGTTTGAGACGAAGCAGCAATGAAAGGAAATTGGACATGATTAGTGATTATGCTGAGGGAAATGCGTGAGTGATGATGACTGCAGGATGACAGCGAGAAGTCATGTATTTTCTATGTATTTCATCCTCCTTCATTTTATTAGAATGGAACAGAAGTCTCCTTTGTGAAACTCATGGGAAATAAAAATCCAAACTATCCACTGATACTCGTGTGGTTGTGCAAGTGGAAAGTATGTTGTTTTATAATTTTAGAGAACTGACCTTTTAAACATTGTGTCTGCATATTTCATGTCGGCATTCAGTCTCTCCTGCAGACCACGGCTCCTTATTTCTGGCCGCTATGATTCTTACTGTATTTAATGATACAACCGATCATATTATTTTACTTCCCAGGAGTTCATTACTGCTCTTAAATCCTCTGAGTTTGGTAGTAGCATTCATACTTCGCTAAACATTAGTGAACTCTGGGGGCAGACAGCCTCAGATGTGGAAAATCAAAGTCTCTAAAGGCTTTGTGTGTACACAATATTAAGTAAATTTTTAGAATACACACGGGGGAGCTCCTTATTTTGCAATCTAAATCCCAAATCCTGAGTCTTAAATTTAAAATCCATCATTAACCCGTCTCCTCTCCTACATCTAATCTCCTCTTTACAACTGCAATAGATGGAATTGTTGAAATCAGTTCAGCATTACAGCTCTTTCTTGGAATCCTCTGCCTTATTTAATTTACATTTCGGGTTTTTATTTTAATGTGGCCCTTTCAGGCAGGGCTTCAAGTGTGATTAAATAAATACGACTATTTTATGTTTTCTTATTAGCTGAATGTATGCACTCAAGGGCACATTGCTGTGTGACTGGCATACTGTATGCTTACTACTGTAGGCTACAGCTCCTCTGGGATATTCCCAAAGTCCATTAATAAAAACAGCTCACTGAGACAGCAGCTCTGATTCATGACTCCTACTTTGCAGCTAAATAACATAGTTACACATACACATAAATAAACTAACACAGCTTATGGCAACAGCCTTTTAAAGGGATAATGTCGCTGCTAACACTGTTTTGGGGGATTTTTTGTCGGTTCTGTTTAGCCTACTCTCTCAGGCTTACATATTAGTTTTATTTCACAAATTTTAGCATTCGTCTCAGAGATCTAAATGAACACATCTGGCTTTTCCTCAAAAACAGTTGACAAGTAGTCTAGGTCAGTAAGCTAACGCTGGATTTAAGTGGCATTTTACTCTAGCAAACATGTTTACTTTGAGAGAGTAGTTTGATTTTTGGAAAATAAGAACACTCAGGCTTAGGGTTGCCAACCGTCCTCTGAAATACAGAATTTTCCTGTATTTGGAAACTAAAAGATGTGTCCTGTATCGAACCAATAAGGGAAGCTCTTTGTCCCTTATTTTTGAGAATCAATCATAGGCTGTAACATGTCTATGGAATCCATGAATGACAGAACAATTTATTTGAGAATTTATGGTAATCTTAATGCCCTTCCACTCTACTGCTGCTTAATCAATGAGCTGAGTGCATTTTCAAGCATCAGTGTGACAATGCGCTCAGTTCATTGGTTGAAGCGCTGTCATTCAGTGCTGCTTGCTACCTTTGCCCACCAGTGACAGTCACTGAGCAGGCAGACTGTCAATAATCCTAATGGTAATGTGGTACAGTATCTGTAACTTAGTCTGTCTCACCACAGGCTTTTGATGTAGCATTGAGCTACTTTTGATGCTCACTGGTTCAGCTATCGTTTATGTGCTTTTACTACAAGTGTAGTAGTCATCCTCTTTGAGGCACAAAAGTGCTTTTGTTTACAGGTTTTGCACAGAATTTCTGTTCGGACATTTCTTTTTGCACTGAATTTTTCTTTTCAAAAAAGCCAAAGATATTTGCACTACTAAAATATTACATGTTTTATATATTTTAATTTGTTTTATAATGTTTTTAAAACTGTTTTAAGTGAAGCAGGAGAGAAGAGAGTTCTGTCTTATTCCAAAGAAAGAGATTTGGTATTTTGCACTTTCAAAATAAACTGTTGTATGATAATTTGTTACCCATGTATTCTTATCACTCAAAAACATGACGCTGTTCAAATTCATACATGGGCTCATCATAGATATGTCCGGCAAATGTTTGAGGCCATTGCATTCATTGCATCCGTTGCATATGATTATGATATGGATAGGACTTATTACAACCTGCCCTCAAAAAAAAAAAGAAAAAGAAAAAGAAAAAGAAAAAAAACCCCCAAATTTTTCGCCCCGCCCGGCTGCAAAGGGGGCAGGTGACTAGGTGTCCCTTATTTAACAAGAGAAACTGGTTGTTGATATCCTCATCTCTACAAAAAGACTCCAGGGAGTCACTTACCTAGGTCAAGAAATACTTTCTGGATTAAGTAAAACATTTATTTAACATATTAATAAATTTTAGTGGCATTGTTGGCTGAATTTTGTTAATAATCAACACTGCAGTGTAAAGAAACATATTTACTCAAAATGTATCTACTGTATATTCCTTTGTTGTAATAGTTTATTTCTTACGAAAGAAATATACAAATATAGTAACTTTTCATGCTATTTACTCACATTTAAAGCAGACAGCTAAACTTAAAAATTAACTCTTTGTGGTTTACTTGTTAATTTATTTCATTATTTCCTGAATCATACAATTTTCTAGTACTGGACTGATATTATAAACTTCACCTAAGCTGGTCTGAAAAAATTGGTCCACAAAATTCTCCAGGTTCAACAGTGAAATTTTTTTGAAGCAAACTAACTCAAAGACAGCCTGACAAAGCTGAGCTCGCTTTGTGAGACAGGCACCAGCTGTGTGTGTGTGTGTGTGTGTGCGCACGTGTGTGTGTGTGTGTGTGTGTGTACACCAGCTGCAGCCAGAGCTCAGGAAAAACAGAGGCCTTTTTGTCTGTCAGCAACATGTGGGAACAATTAATCACTGTCAGTAACCACGCTAGGAATCTCTCTCCTTTCTCTCAATATTCTGATTTTTGATTTTTGAAGGTGTGTGAGTAGGTGGGAACTCATATATTTACATTTATGTAAATCTGAATGTAGAAGGCAAATTTTAAACTGGCATTTTTAAAAAGGTATTTGAGGTTACTGTGGGGGAACTACATGAATTTATTATGATATATGCATATGGTGGATGTAA
>JAQLOL010000010.1:15505140-15530632 GCA_029783665.1 Naso thynnoides
GTGAGGTTATTCACATAGCAAGCTGCTCGGATTGGTCCAGATGAATCTAAGAGGGCTCTCTAATTGGCTGTAGCTGTCTTAGCTCCTGAAGTGGCGATTGGTGCAGTGAAATTGGTTTGCGTAGCCAGGCAGTACAGAAAAGGGAGGGTCTACATGGTATTGCAAGTGTATTTCATCACCCAGCTACAGCACATATCTAAACTCCCAATGTATGAACTGGGTCAGTTTCACTTTGCCATGTTGTTGTACTTTGTGTGTAAGAGAAAGAAGAGTTATTTTACTGGTCAGCCCAACCCAGACAGACCCTCGACTGCCTACAGCTGCAAGGAAATGCAAACCAAAACACACAAAAAAGGCCTCAACACCACAAACACACACACACACACACACACACACACACACACACACACACACACACACACGCACACACAGAGCTCTTCACGTATTGAGCTGAAGGAAGGCAACGGTTCAAGGGTTACAGTGTCATGGAGCCTGAAGACAGCACTATGTGTCAAAGGTCAAAGTGCTCTGAGGTTGAAGCTCTTGTCTTGTATGTGTTAGGCCCGCCCCCTCAACACTGCCACAACTGCTGTGATTGGTCCAATTCTGTGACCTGAGCTTCACACCTCTGGTGTACTTAACCACCCACTGACACAGTGTCTACGTGTGTGAGTCCCAGCCAAACACACGTTATCAGCCATTATGTAAACCAGCACTAATCTGAGTGTAATGTCAACAGTGGCCGCTGCTGGGTCAAGCGCACAACTTGTGCAACATTAGTTGCCATTCAAGATGAGGGATTGACAATGGGCTGTGGTTAAAATTACGCTTGTCTTCCTCTGAAGTGTTCTTTCTTTAGAGAAAGCAAACAAGATTAACTTAGTGCAAACAGGTGAGGAGGCAGCCTCCTGGCAAATGAGTGACAAATGAAAGACGACTATAAAATGTTAGAAAAGAAAATGTGACAACCAGACAAAGACAAAGGAGCTCAATGTATTGTTTTTTGTTTTTTTTTTGAAAATTACAAATGAGAGAAAGCTTATGAAAGAAAGAAAAAAACGGCTAAACCACATACACAGGTATGCTTATTAATTTATAAGGAACAAAAAAGAGCCTAAAACTCTATAGCCACAAAAAATATTTGTGGTCAAATACAGATTACAAGTTAACAAGTGAGACTCTTATTTGGAAAACAGAAAACTTAAGTAGTTTAAAAAATGAACATGTTATAATAATACAGAATAGAAATGTATAATATCCTGGCAAAGTATTGGAAAAAGCCTTTGATGGATGGATGTGCTTCTAACTAAATACGATGGTGTGCAGAATTCCTCTACAAGTGTGCACTAGAAGAGACAGGAAGTTTGTTAGTTGTATTTGGCCGAACAAGAATCCAGTTTACTTCTCGAGCACATGCACACTTGGTGTGCTCATCATGCGGACAATCACAAACTCATAAAACTCATAACAAATCAAAACAAACATTTACTTCACGTGGATGTTTGCAGCCACACAAGCCTCAGAAACCATAAATTGGTAGACGGTGGCAGAGGAGAGCAGTGAAAGTGTGACGTAGAGGCGAAGACAACATGCAGGTCTTTGACACGTAAGGTTGGTTTATAAATACACAGGCTGGCTGGTCTGTACTAACACTGCCAAGAGAGGGCGGTTATTTATAATGTGATCGCACACGCACACATGCACACACTTACAAAAGCACACACACACTCGGTCCAGGTTCCAGCTGCCCTGAGCTCTGGACTGCAGACGGAACATTCCATTCTCTTCAATCATATGTGCGTTTCCCGGCCAGCGGCTGGGTGTCTCTCTCGCCTAGTGTGTGTTTTCAGGTTGAATTTATGCGCGTGCGTGTGTGTACACTGGACAGGGATCTGGAGCTTTGCAAAAGGAATCCTGTAACACCTCATTCTTCTTGAAATTCTGCTCTTACTCCCTTCCCCTCTATTCTTTTTGTGAATAGATTTAGGTCTTTATGCAGAAATACACACACACACACACTTTAAACACCAAGTCATAAAAAAAATGGTCTATCCAGTCTATGATAACTTATTGAAGCTGACAAATCCATTATGATGGTGTGAACAGCAATATCAGATTTCTTGCAGTAAGCGCACACACATACACACACAAAGATGCGCGCACAAGCCTTTCCAAGAATTGTGAGCTTGTTAAATCACCAAAAAGCCTGCTCTGTCATCTGCGAGACCTTACTACTGCAATGTCAAGCTCTCTCTCTCTCTATCTTTCCCATCTGTCAGCTTGTCTCTCTTTCTTTACTCCTTCTTTACTTTTATGTCCCGTGTTGTGCCACATGCTCAAATAACTGCTTGTTTACTCTTAAAATTCCTCCAATCAGTCAGCCTGAGTTGAGAGAGGTGGCGAATCCATCCCACTTTCAAACAGCCAATCAGTACGGGCTAATGCGGGGGCATGGTTAGTCACGTGACCCTAGTGAGGTTTCATCGGGTCGATGTGTTTTGCTGAGTTGTGAGGGGTCAACTCAGTTCTTACAGCACTGACTCGTGATCACAGTGGAAAGTCAAAGACACACACACTGGAAGAAGAATTATGGATATGAAAAGCAAAAAGCAGCAGGGAAATCAATCACTAGATATGGAACAGACAACAACAAAAACATAAAATTTCTGGTTTGCACGCAAAGAAACGTATGAGTTCATGTGGGGAATGCACTCAGTGTACGTTCACAAACACCACACCGTTCATTACAGCTCAGAACGGGACATATACGCTGTGCTGTGGGACAACACAGGACATCCCTGCTGGGCTTTATCAGCCCCAGTTCCAGGACACAACGTCCTCAAGCTTTGCAGCAACCGTGACTGCCAAGAACACACATACACACATACACACACGTGTGCGCATGCACTCAGATAAACATATGAGCACACTGACAACAGAGGCATCTCAGCAAAGATAAAGACGACTTATTCAGACACGAGGAGAAACAGACTAGCAAGAAAATAAAGCAGTACCCAATACCAAGACAATTTTCTCGTATTTGTCAATTTTTTATGCAAATTTAAGCTACACCAGAGCTAAATATTACACATACAGATAAGCTTACACATAGGGATGTGTGAGATGATTCAAATTTTCCATCAGCTGAGAAGCTGTTTGAGCAAATGGGATTGTGTTTTTTGCAAAAAAAAATCCTGTAAATATGCAAAATTCCTTACAATCACCTGCACTGTAATTAGAATAAAAGGGGCGAACAGGTGGCTGCTTTATTACAAACTTTCAATACTTGGTTAATACTTTATTACAGTGAAAAACAGGAGCTTTCTCCAATTATTGTCCCGATAGTCGATAGTTTACTTGTTATATTTGGATGTTAATGCAACAGTTCCACAGAAAAAGGAATTTATGTAATTTCATGGTACTGTGTACATCATCATAATGTCCACCCCCTGTAGCACATCCGACATAAATCTCAACAGGAGCTTTGACAGAAAAATGTCAATTTAATCTGCAAAATCTTTCAGTCACTCAAGGCATTACTGAGGGGAAGTACGAGCCATCTGCCAGTCAACAAATACAACCAGAGGGAGTGAGCTCTTAATATATTTGGTGGTGGATTTGCTGTTTGGAATGAATGTTGTTTGGGTTTGTCAGTGGGGTCAGGTTTACAGATCCTCTTGCCGGGCTTTATGGGGACGTCGCTGTGACTTGCAGCCTGCCCTTTTTAAGAACTTGAACTATTTCAACATCTGACATCTAAAAATAGAGAGGGGACCAGAGTGCAAGTCTGCTGGCGACGATTATCTTATTTATCCTGGCGTACAAGTGCGCTGATGACAGATGCACTCTAATGCACACAGAGAACACAAACTGAGAATAAGAGCATGGCGGTTTGGTGCGCATGAGTTTACAAGAGGTTAGGGTAAAAAGAGAGGAGAGGCCAACCGTCAAATGATCCCACTGGTATGAATTAATGAGCTTTTATGTGAACAGGTGATTAATGAGATCTTCAAATTGTGCATGAGAGAGATGAAGAGGCACTGAGGTGGACAGAGATAGATAAAGAGTACAGAGGGGTAGAGAAAGAAGAGGGCACCCTTAGTATTAAGACTAGCAGGGTGTCTCCATGATTAATTACAACTCTGCGCGATACTAGCAGCGCCGAGGAGAGGAGGGATACAGGGAGAAGAGGGGGAAGGGCAGAATCATTCATAATTATCAGGAAAGGGGAATGATGCTATTCCTGTGGGAAAATATGGTGCAAGTGACAAGGAATACATTTTCGGAATGATAATTTCATCTACACCTGAACCCACAGATCTTTTTCAAGGGCAGTAGGGTGATGAAGGGGGAGTGGGATTTATTTTTGACTTTCACGGTCTGAAAGTAGAAGTCTTACATTTTCTAGACAGACGTCAGGTGAATAGCTCCCAGGTGAAGCACTGGAAGTGTGGCTGAAGAACTTAAAATAAAAATGGGCAATAATATGATACATTCAAGCATGCCGGTCACTGTAAAAACAAATCATGAGAAAGGTAAAATCACCAAGCTTAATTTAGAATTTAAATTAGTGAATTTGTTGTCCCTTTAACTTTATCCTTTCAGCCTGACATATTTTCATGTTCACAGATTTGTTGTTGGTAACAAATGAGGGTTTTAACAGTTGTTATTTCTGTATTATTTGCAGCAATGGGTCAATCTCATCCCCACTTGTGGGCATTTTTCACTTGTCTTCATTTATGTAGCTAAAATAGTTACCTGGCTAGCTAATTTAAGCTAGCTAGCCTAAACTTGAGTTGTCAGCGTCTTTCTTATGGGTCTTTACATCAGAAGTTGTAAGTTCTAGCTGGAAATGACACCTATTAACCGTGCATCAGAACAATAACTTTAAAAAATGAGATTTTAGAGGGAGCGAGAGGTGGCGTTAGCTTAAGTCAGGTTGGCCATTAATAACGCTAATAACACCTTCTAAATAATGTATATTAAACTATTAATTTTGCCTAAAAACACAACAGCAACATGTCCACAGATAGAAGTCGGATAATTATGTTTACGGCTGATTTAATGATAAATTAAGACAGAAATTTGGATAAACACCATGTTAATGCAGCTTTTACTACCGTTGATGCACTGAGAAGCCATCTTGGATTCGACCTCATGATCCAACCTCAGGACATTCCAGTTGAGATCTCCAACTGGAAACTCGGAAATTCCAACTTCAAATGCACCATTAGTCTTGCCTTAAAAGCTCCAATTGGTTGATTTCAATCCAATCAGCAGAAATAATAGTACAATTCCCCTGTTACATTAACTTACTTTTAAATCCGGATTAGTTCTAAATCAAAAGTGGAACAGTGGTGTTTTCTTACTGCATGCTTGATCTACAGCAACAGCCGCTGAGGCTTGTGGGTATTGTAGTTCTGTGCTTTAGCTAATGTACAACAGTCTGGTTGATGTTTCAAACTGATGCCCAAAACATGACCAGCTCAACTTAAAAAATTCACTACTGCTTTATAGCGCAGTTCATGTTTCTGTGTGGAGGAAAACTGAGGATGTTAATAAAAGATAACTTTCAAAGGTAAATCTCCCACTTCATGACTCCATGGATCCATGGAGAGTAAAATGATTTATTACGGTAACGGATAGAAAAGTGGCAGAACAAGTGGCAGAAGAAGAAAAAGAGAGGGCTGGGGCAAAGAGAAGCTGAGAGACAGACTGAGGAAGTGTGGGAGGGGAGGACGACATGCTGCTTTTATGTGCGTAGCTTGGGTGAGGGGTTGACTGAGGTTTACTGCCTCCCTTAACACAGCTCTGCCTGCCCTGCTTGCATACTTGTATTTCCACTGAAAACCAGCTTGAGTTATGCACAGAACAAAATGGTAGCTTTTCAGCAAACTCAGGACAGTTATTACATTATTGATTGCACTGGGAAAGTAAAGAAGAAAGCTGCAAAAAAGTGAATTATTTCTTAGTAACGCAGATTTATTTCTGGTATCCAGTTACTGGCTGTAAATCTTCTGCACACACAGGAAATGACAAATCTGTGTCTTCTTGACTGTTTTGTTACCTTCCCCTTTAGATCAGAACTATCTGCTTACTGGTTATTTGTCTCCAGCTACAGTGAAACCCTTTGTAATTTTCTTTTAAAACGCACGATATAGTAAATAATAAATCTTATCAGTTCACAGCCATTATTAAATAATCAACTATTATTGTTGCTACCAAAGTTTTTTTCAAGTTTATTTTTTATTTTGATCTTGTTTTGTAAGCATTTTTGACAACAATTATTTAAACTTTAAGTCCCCAAACCAAACTTTTGAAATATTCACAACAAATGGACATTTAGGTCCCTAAAGTGTGGAAAAAATATTACTGTACTTCATTACTGGTTCCCAAACTTCCCTCTTATCCAGTCTTAAATAAATAAATCTGTGCAGTCACAAAATATCAAAGGGATAGTAACAGAAATAAAATTCAATATTTAATTATCATTTTTATTTTAAAAAATTCTGTTTTTTCTGTCTTTTGTTGTGAAACACTGGATACACATTATACATGGGCCTTTAAATACCTTTGAATGAAACTATCAAATAAAATGGAAAACTTCCATAATAAACTGTGACAATGGGTCACAAAGTAGTCTTACATTTGGACACTTTCAGGGGTCACAAGCCAAAAAAAGGTTTGGAATCACTGCTCTACATGCCTTGACCTCTTGGGGGATTACCTTGTGTAGTCAGCAATGCGCAGAACTACCTTTTGCAGCAGAGGTGTTAATATCAGGCATGATGGCACAGTTAAAAAAAAAAAAAAAAACGACCTTCAAGTTATGTAATAAAATATGTGTGCATGTGTCCTGCAGCATACAGTGCCTTTCCCACGAACTGCCTGTCTCCTGTGTCCATGGCAGACAAAAAACACACACTCACAACAGAAACATGAACCACATACATAAGCACAGGAAGGAATTTCTCTTTTTGCCGTTTGTGTTCAAGTGTTGAATGACTTTTAAATGTTTTTAAGGTGTGTTCATCGTTGTCTTGCAGCAGTGTTAAGCTGAATTAATACTCTAGAGACACACACCTTTACAAATGACTTTCTGTCTCTACATTCCAGTATGTTCACATTTTATTTAACATTACACATGTCTGCTTAATCTACCTTTGCTTTGGTGTGTGCGTGTGTGTGTGTGTGTGTGTGTGTGAGTGTGACACTGAGGTGTATCATTTTTTTGGCCTGCTGTTTCCACAACACAGCCTGCATAAAGCCTCATGGCTGTGTCAAGACCATGCCCATGGTGTCTTAGTTTCGGTTAAAGATGGTCCGACTCACTCTTGTGACCTCTCAAACCTCCAATTAACTCTGGTGAAGGTGAGCTATGATCTCATTGAGACAGATTATAGCGATAATAGCATTACACATAATCATGTTGGCCAGCTAAACAGTAGGCTACAAATCTAGCTTGAGCTTGATCGTTTGGAGATGGTGACGTGCCGGTTCTTGTTTGCAATGCGTGTGTTTGCGTGTGAGGGTGTGTGTGTTGTCAGTGTTTTTGGTGAAGTTCACATCTGGTTCAGATTAGTGTTGGGGCCCTGCTGGTGTTCATGGGGCTCTTCTCTCTAATAGTGCTAAAAACAGATACAGTGCACACTCTGACACACAGACAAACACATATGCACACCAGACCTTAGGCCGTTGATTCTTACCAAATGTTGTACCATGACACACACTTAAAGGATAATATCTGTTTATTACAACCTGGGGTTTATTTTCTTAGTTTTGGCCGCCATTCCCAGCTGTAATAGTTACACTGCATTCACTGGGTTAATTTCTACAATCTGGTAACTCTGTAAGAGTCTTAATAAGACATGTGACACGACAGTAAACACGAACAGTCACACAATCAGTTTTTAAACAAATGTCCGACTTAGCTAAACTTATTGTGACGAGAATCATAAAATTTTAACCAACGTGTCCACTGTGGTTTAACGTTGACCAAAAACACCCACTTCAGATGTGGAATGAGGAGTTTTTCTGGTTTATTACATTTCTAGTTGTAAATTGTAATAAACCAGACTTTTCCTTGAAGTTTAAATTAAAACCTAAGGCGGTACTTCTGCACCTTCCAACACCACTGCTATAAAAAGTGGTTTGGTTGACTATCTAAATATTTGTATGTGCCTGTGTGAACTTGTACTGCTTTCTTTGAGCAGACCAATTTTAGCTTTAAAACAAGGATGTGCAGACATTTAGGCCAGTCCACAAAACTTTGAAGGACAATTTGAGGGTTAAGACTTAATTTTAGGATTCGGGTTACAATCAAGTTCAGGTGAGCATTAAGGTCGAGCACTGAGTTGTGACTGTTAAGGTAAGAGTAAAGGGCTAGAGAATGCTTTATGTCTATGGGGGTCCCCACAAGGAGAGAGAGACAAGCGCTTGTGTGTGTGCGTGTGTGTGCCTCATTTTCTGCTGATGTCAGCATGTCCAGGTCCTCCTACACACCAGCTGAGCAGCTGGAGAAAGGGAAGGAGGTGGAGGTGGTTTTTCGACACCTGTACCCTCATACAGTGTATCTCAGTCCTGAATGAGCCTTTTAACACCGGGTGAGATCCTAACCTTTGCAAGGCCAACACCCAGAGCTGCCACACTCATACATGCACGCATGCATGCACATGTTTGCCCAGCTATCTTGGTGGGGCCTTTACATTGACTTCCATTTATTTGTACAGCCTAACCCAAACCCTTACCCTAATCAAAACCTTAATCAATTTATGCCTTAACGTAACCTCAATTCATACCTTACCTATAAAGTCTTCACCCTAAGATTTAATGTTAAAGTTGAGGGGTCCAAGATTTTGTAAAAAGACTGTCGGACTCCACAAACACAGAAAAACAAACAAACACAGACACACACACACACACACACACCGTTAAAACACAGACAAACTGCACAAACACACGTTTGGAGCATTTTCTCCCAGCAACAGTGAGCCTCTTCCTTGGCCCCTCTTGCCCCGCCCCCCTGAGGCATCACATGATTTCCTGCTATGAGACAAAAAGGAAGGAGAGCAGCAGACTGACTTTACTCTCTGCTGTTCTTTTCTGATTTTGACATGGCTTTGACTATTACCACATTTTATGGTTTGGGTCAGGACTGGTGTGATTAGACAGAAAAGTTTATCTGTCGACACTCAGGACCTTAACAGAAGATTTTTTCTACCAGACATACGTTGCTCTGTTTCGACCTTAAACCCCCCCCCCCCCGTTGCCTTGCCTCTTATTTTTGCATCACTTCCTGTCCTGACCTCAGATGGTCCTTTGAAATCCTTGTTTCTAGAGCGAAGCCATTGTTTCATGGCTGCGATAACCCACTTCACCAATTGTGTGTCCAATGTGATTATGCCTGATTACATGTTTGCATCACTGGAGCTCGTGTGCATGAGCGAATGTGAACGCTGGAGCTTTTGTTTATGTCGCTCTACTTGCGTGTGTGGAGCACGTTTCTGCTAAGCTTATTAATCGTTGCCAAATGAGATGATGATGACGTAGCCGTGGTGCCAAACTCCACTCTGCTGTGTCAGCTTAAATCCGCACGTCCTCTTCGTCTGCATTTAGCCACTGTTGTTTATGTCCGTCTGCATTTGTATCTGTCACTAGGTCACTGTTCAAAAATTACGTCCTTTCACCTCCATGTCTAAATACATTTACAATCACGCCTGATATCATTTAAAGCAGCAGTTCTTATTATGCAGGCTTCATTTTGCACTTTTTACACACAGGTTGGACATTTTTCCCTACAAACAAACAAACAAAAAAACCTTACCAATATTAAACCAAGAATTAAATCTCAATTTCCTGCTTTAACTTGAAGGTGAGTGACTGGAAATGAGACCCTGATATTATCTGTGTGTGTGGTTGTTTGACATACAGTACATGTCCTCTATACAGAGACTAAAACCACAGCTGTGGGAGGGTTTGCTAAGCTGCATATAACAGAAGCCACTTTCGTCTTCTGTGCATCAGAGCTGTTTTTCTACTTTATTTTCTCTCTAGTATCTCCCTGTAAAAGACTAGGATGGTCCAGTTTAGGAATTGTTGTGTAGTGCATCTGCTCTTTCAAACAACTTAGTGTGAAAACTAAGAAATCCTGCAGACTGCCTGGCCCTTGATTTGTTTCACAGCTGTCTGCAGCTGTCAGTCAGTACGTTTACATGCACAGTTAAGTCAAGCTACTGTTAAAGCTCGATTAGGCCATTTAATTGAACTACTGTCCTTGACCCAGTATACAAGCACAGAGGGAGAATCGATTTATTATCCGACTCCACTACGGTAGGCGGCTATATGCCCCATTCAGCTGGTTGCTTTTGGACCTTCTTCTGTTTAGCCAAACAAGTTAAAAACAAGTTATCAAGCGGCCAGTGGATTCCAGTGAAAACATGGAAAATTTACAGCACTGTGCGCTTCATATCAACGCTTGAAATTTGGTACAAATTCGATGCATGCTTCTTCTCGTGCTTATGGGATTCTTGTATCCTTACTGGCCTTCATCTACAAAGTTATGCTGTTCAAGTTCCGGGTCAAGGACTGCCGCGGGGACTATCGATCATGTGCAGATTGCTTAGACCAGTCCAGGTCCAGTTGAGGTGAATACATGCAGGAGTAATTTGACTCTCAATCGCATTATGTGGGTGTGTCAGCTCAACTTTGAGAGATTCAATTTAGTGCAATTTCAGTCAGACTAACGTGTTTACATGCATTTTGAAAGTCTGGTTTTAGCCCGACTAACATATTAAATTTTTTTTTCTAACGTCATGTAAACATGCTTATTAAGACTTTCTGTTGTGCAGTAGATAAAGATTATTGGCCCCAGAAAGAGGCAAAGCATGAAGGTGACGTTTTTTGGTACTAAGTGTGCTGACGGGATACTTCATTTTTCTCCTTTATGGGATTTTTTTTATCAAGGAGGGTGACAGAAAGTATGAGGGAGGCAGATGACATGCTGGAAAAGGTATGAGCCAGACTGCAAAGAAATTTCAAACATGCATCTTTGTTCAAAGGGACCGACCGCTCCTTTACCTAATTTCTCATTCACCCACTCCTCAGCTTTCTTTCTTCCATTTTCCACAATGTGCAGTCAATGAAATCCTCATCACTTGCAAGCCAAAGCTGTTTCTTTTGTAAACAAGCAAGGTATCAAATTAAACTCCATATTTATGTATGTTTATATACTGAAGGTCATTATTATTTTTCATTGCCCGGCTAAATCCAACCTCCACACACCTCCTCCGTCTGTTGTCGCCGCTTGAAGTGCACTTCAATGCCATGGTGACTGTGATGGAATCTCATTAGCAGACACCAAGCAGACTGTATATTGTTATCAGGTCTCAGTGTTTATTTTGGGACCAACAGTGGCGTGAACTTAAATACCCCCCATGCTATAGGGGGTTATTTGGGGGTATGAGCATGGGCATCTGGGCCCCCAGTCTACATGGGACAGAGAGGGTTCATCGGGGACATAAGAGGCCCTCCTGTGCCTTCCTTCATCCTTCCCTTTTGTCCCAGCTCTCTCAGGCGCTAACAGCTTAGTGCTCATACATGACAATACACACACACACACAAAAACACACTTACTACTGTTCACAGGTCAGGTTGGTATTTCCTTTCACCCACTAGCATGTTGTACACATCCATGAGGGGACACACACACACACACACACATACTCACAAAGTCAGGTGAACAGTGGTCTCTATTGAATGGCAGAGTGTCCCCTCCCCACCACGTCACCGCATCCTCCCTCTAGTTGAGCTCTTTTCTCCGCACGCAGCACTTTGTATTTATATTACCCCGCTATTAATAGACCACTGGCAACCACGCAGCTACCCCTGCTGTATTCTGTGTGTGCATGATGTTTATTTTTACATAAAAGTCTTTTTTCAGCACGTTAAGCTTTGGATTTTAAGGTTCACGGTCTGTCAGAAGCAGGTAATTGCCTTATCCAAGCTGTGGCTGGCGGCGATACCCAAAATCACTAGCTGGTGACGCTGTTGCATCAGTGCACTTCCTCTGACCTCACCTGGGGAGAAAAAGAAACTGAAAACTCAAGAGTTGTGACTTTTTGTGACTTTTAAGGGCTAAACTGGGTAAAGAGGGACGGAGGGAAGCACAGGAGGGCAGCAGGGTGTAGCTATGGCTTCATCTCTATAATCTACTGTACAGGCTTATGAATGAGTCTCTATCATCTGGTTCAAACCCTCCTCCACCTCCTTATTTTTCTCCTTTCTACATCACAGCCGCCTTTTGTGATTATTTTTCATCCTATTTTGCCCCTTCTCCTCTTGCTCTGCCATTCTCTCATGCTTGTTTTTCAGTATTTTTCTGTCATCTCCCACTCTTTTCTCTCCCTCTCTGAAAGGTCCTTTCTAAGTCAACTCTCTGCACAAAAGCTGTATGGTGGCACAAGCTGGCTGCAGGCCAAGAACTCTGCTCTCTGACTCTTTCTCCTTCTCTGTGAGCAGCAGCAATCACTCAATCCAACCCCCCCCCCCCCCCACCTCCCTTTTTTGTTTTTCTACCTCTACTTTCTTTCCTCTGCAAGATCTCGAATGCTCTCGCTCAAATGTTCCCTTTCAAACACAGTGAGGGGACTGAGGAGCTGTAGGGCTCATTGCTTTTGAAAGGGGTGTGTCTGGTAATCCTTTGGAGTTTGTGCGCGAAGGCCTTGTAAACTGGAGAGGGGGAAAAATGGGAAGAAGTGAGGAAGAGTGGAAGAGGAGAGAAAGAAAGCACTAACAGTCTTTTCAGATGAGCGGGCCTCTTTCCGATAGTAGGCTCAACACTGCTGCTTCCCCATGCTTATAAAAAAATGCACTCATGTGCTTACACACTGCACTGACCTTAAAGAGTGTGTGAACCTTTCAGCGAGGACTCTTCACGAAAGCCTCACCTCAAAGCTGATTGACAGCACTCACACACATTCTGGCAGTAATGAAAGGCTTGCCTTGTGAATGCGATGCATGCAACAAGTCCACATTGCTCATGACAAGCACGGCAGTAAAATGAGGAAAGTGGGTGAAAAAGGTCAAGAACTAGTCAAGCGAATAAAGTGACGGGCAATACAGGAGACTCTGTAGAAGGTACAAGAGAATTTTTGTTAGGTGTCTGATGCGCAAAATCCAGCTTGTGACTTTTACTCCTCTGAACTCACATGCTGACCTCACCCTGGTGACTGCAGGGTGGCACGGGCAGTCAGCAGCGTCCGCCCCAAACTGACAGAAATAACCTGAGGAAAAGGGAAGTGGTGGTGTTACATTAGTTGGTTGGTCTGTCGCTCGCTCGTCTGGTCACGAGATTGAGGTGGAAGAAAAGCTGTAGCTCAGCTCCTGTGTTGTGACATAAAAAGCTCTCTTCTGTGTTCTCTGTGTAACTATGAAAAATATTTTGTGTAAATTCCATATCTGTGGTGCTGCAGAGCAGTAAGTGTGTGTTTAAGTTTGACTATGTGGTCATAGTATATATATGTTGCACACTTTGCGAGGCTTTAGTGAATATCTAAACATTTAACTACATTATATCATCAACATTTCTGAGAATAAAAGAAGAATTAAGGGAATGATTTGTCATTTAAAAAAAAACAACCTTATTTGCCTACTTGTAAAGAAAGATACCAGCCTGATATTTGTCTGAACGATGCGGAGCTGGAGCAGTCAGTTAGTTCAGTTTAGCATGGAGACTAGAAACAGAAGGGAACGACTTGTCTGGCTTTATCAAGAGGTAACAATATGGATGTTCGATCCATGCAAAATCTAATGGGCAAAAACTACAACTCTTAGTTTAATGGTGAAGTCATGATCAGATCTTTTATTTTTAGCTGGGAACAGTGACTTCTTGAAGTGTCTTTTGGTTGCCTTGCAACCAAATGGTGATGTGGTTGCAAAGAAATAGTCTGAGACATAGCCACCCATACCGCAAATGTTGTTTACACTTCCCTATTTTATAATAGTTAAATAAATTAGTAGTTTTTAGAGAAACTGAAAGATGCTGAACGGTTGATTTTGGTAACTTTGGGACAAGTTTGGCCACCTGTTTCCCCATATTCTCAGTCCCATATTCCCAGTCTTTATGCCAAGCTTAGCCAACTATTTGCTGGCTCCACTTTCATATTGAAAAGGCTGAATGACAGTGAAGTTCCCAAAATGTTGAAGGATTCCTGGAAGAAAAAACAGCGAAAGTATATTCAATAAAAGTTGTCACTCACGTTATCATATTGACATGACTGTCTACCTTTCCAGGTCTGCTGTTGTATCAAATGATGACATCACTGTACCAACTGGTATGGGCCTACACTGATGACACCAAAGCAGACAGTGTGTTCCCACTTCTGCATGATCAAACTCTGAGTAAGCTTGTCCACTGCATGTTTGTGTGTTTCTGTAAGCGCATTTTTTGTTGTTTTTAGCGTCGTTTTCCCAGAGTGCCCCAGAGTAAAAAGCCTGCTGTCAGTCTGGTGCGCTATTCCCTGCTAAGTGGGTCAGCGGCTGGCTGAGTAAAAGGGTAAAGTAAGGCTAAAGTCACCTAGTGTGTGTGCGTGCACGATTTTAGGTGGGTGGGGAGGTCGCCTATATCCACCATAATAAGTTCAAAGCTGGGGCAGAGTGAGAACAAGACAGAGACAAAAGAGAGGAGATTTTAAAAAAGGAAATAGAGAAAGCCAGACAGTTAGGAATGTACTTTGCCTCATGTGGGCTGGGCGACATCTTAAATGCAACAAGCGCCACTGTATGAAATGACGGGTTTCTAATAAAAGAAAACGCAGACGGGTGCAAAAGGGCGAGATGTGTACATAGAGAGACAGGCAGACATAGAAAGGGAGGGCTGCAGAGAGCACAAACTGCTGCGGGGCGCTTTTAATGTAAAGTATGCAGACAGACATGGCTGCGTAGGGAGCAGTAAAGTGAAGTGTACAAGACTTTATTTTGTCTGCTTTTCACAGTCTGCTTGTCTGAGTTAGACTACTATGGGCAACGCCTTGGGACCACCACTTACAGGGGGTGCTTGAGTGTGTGTGTGTGTGTCTGTGTGTGTGTGGAGCACTTAGAGGTAGAGTAAGCACTGTAGAAGAATTTGGGTTACTGTGAATTATTCACTGGTGTAGCCAAGTACAGCAGCGACGGGCAGACTTCTCCTCAGGGGGTGCATTCTCTTGAAAAGCTGGAATAGGACATGTGGGGTTGCTGTGGCAGGATTGCTGTGTGTATCAATGGGTTTACTGTGTCCACAAAGTTACAACCCAGCAGATTAGATAACAAAACGATCCTCCATCTGCGTCGTTTGTGGTCCACAGCTTTGTGAGGAAGCCCTACGGGTGGCGAGTCCTCAGCCTGAAAACACATGGTAAACTCCATAATGTGAAATAGTTGACAACTGAGCCAGCTTCCCCTTTTTTTGCCGTTCATGCCACCTTATATTTAAGATACTCTGTTTGGCTTCCGCTCTCTTCTTCATGTCTATGCACATTCAAACGGAGAGAGAGTAAATACCCCGAGCTGCTGTGTTTGACCCAAGTTGGCTGTTTGGATAGTGTGTGTTTGACTGACTAACACACTGTACTATTGCACCGTCGAGTGCAACAGGGCACCCCATATTGAATCTTCCCCTCCCCCTACCTACGCTCCTCTGCCCTCTTCCTTCTCCTCCCCCCTCGCCTCTTCAACTTCCCTTCCTCTTTTAACCTCCCCTGCCTTATTCCCCCCTCTTTCCTCTCTTTCCTCTGGTCTCTCTGGGTTTAAAAGTTGGAACGTGGCCAATTAACACAACAGCCGCTTCATCAAAACCAAGGTGGTGGAGGAGGGGAACAGAAAGAGAAGGGAAGAGAGAGAGAGAGAGAGAGAGAGAGAGAGAGGAGGCTCACATCGCTACACACTGACCTACATACACTTCCACCCAGCTGATTGAATCTTACGTTGAGGCCTGCGGCCAATCACAAGTGGGGGTGGAGTGCCAGCCAGCCAATGGCATCGGCGGCCCTCCGCGGAGCTCTTGCACTGTCTCCATACAGTTTTCAGTAATCATACAGGGGCAGAGAGAATGAGAGAGACGGAGAGAGGAAGGGTGAGCTTGACATATGAGAGTCACAGAAAATGAGCAAAAAGAAAGAGACAGAAGTGCGCGTGGCTGGGAGAGAGAGAAAGAAAGGCAAAGCATGGAGGCAGAGTGCGGCTCAGACAGACAAAAATGGCTGTTGCTTCCTCACTCGCTCTCTGCTTCAGTATGTTACGGTGCTAAAACGGCAGACAGATGAAGGCTAATGCTGGCTAATGTTAAAGAGTGGATTAGTTGTCCTTGCTCATTTCACAGCCCGAGGCCCAGACTAGCCTTTTCTGATTCTGGCAAGTGTATGCTTCACCTCCTGACTCCAACATAGTCCCTTAACATCGTTAGAAGAAACACTCAAAAATGTCCAAAATGACAGAATGCATTGCTACTGTTTCAAAAACATTTCTTGCCTTTAAGTTTTGGTGATTTTTTTGGCTCTTGCTTGAACTAGAACTGGGTTTCATGACCCATTCACTTGCTTAAAAGTCAGTCAAACGTGTAGTTACGCTTAAAAAGTGATAAATTCCTCAACAACTGGACATCAGGCTTTGTGGTCTCATTCAACACAGGTTAAAAATGAGCTGTACTGTCCGTTTTTGGCACCTCATGACCACTCATACAGTAGCTGCTTAACCTTGTAATCCCATCGTAAAGATGGGAGCTGTTACTGCATTAGACTCCCTGTTATTATGTCTACTAGGTTGTTATTCTTGAAAGAGCAAGAAAAAAACTGGACTTTCTGCCAGAAAAAACAATCAATTAAAGAGTACAAGATTTACTGTGGATGTCTTTGACTGAGACTGACAAGAGAAACACTGAGCTCATCTAAACACTGCCTGCAGACAGAAACAAGATAAACACACACGCAATGTGTTCTTTCTATACACACATCACCACTCAGATGCACGCACTCACACACACACCCTTGACAGTGTGATGCTACCACAGAGAGGATGAGGGCATCCCTGGCAACAAACGAAATGGAAAGTTCGACCTGCAGCCAGCAAACTGCAGGCTCTAAGACAAAACCTTACATAAGTGTTTCTACTAAGATAATACATCTCTGTTCTGCTGGGTTTGGTTCTATGTGCCATCGTTTTGCTGCGGTTGCAAAAAATGGGAAGGAAGGAAAAAGAGCCTCAAAAGTGAGACAATAAAAAGCCAAGAAAGGCAAACTGAGGGGAAAAGAGGGGGCAGCGGGGAGGGGCAGCGAGAGGCACACTAACCCATATTTAAAGAGATGGAGGTTTGTACAGCTCCCACAACAGAGCCAATGCTCTGGAAATGATGGATTATGGGAAGGAGAGGCAAGACAAAAAGCTACAATATGGTGCCCAGGGATGAGATGAGGTCTGACTCACCCGGTGCTCGGGGACAAACACATTTTAACATGCATACACATGCACACAGTAGGTTAAAGCACACACAGGCGGTCACATATGTTCATGTGCAAAAACACTCCCGCACGCCACATCTATATCTGCTCTCCCATCTCTGTGCACACACACATGCAAACACAGAGTGTGCATTAATCAGGCTAAAAGCCTTTTAACCACACAGTGATGTCATTGCACAGCAATAATCCATCCCCGAGGATACAGTGGTCAGCATGTCTGTCTCACGCTGTCGGTCCATACATGGCGTCCCACCACCCCCACGTCTCTCTCCGTTACAGTGGACAGCTAAACCAATCAGAGGTGATGGGTTCTCATGAATAATGCACACACTGACTGAGAGCTCATATGAAAATGGATTCCTGACCAATATTGACCCATCTACTTAAAAAAAACAACAAAAAACTAGCAGCACTCAACCCGGAGTGAGGTGTCCGGGATAATTATACTGTATTGTGAAAGTGACGGGGTGGAAGGCTGGTGTGACCCTCCAGTCTGAAGGCACCATTAAACCACAGTGAAACAAGAGGGAGGGAACATACAGTATGAGAGCATGTTATAGTGTTCATGTTAAATGTGAAGGTCACTAAATGCTTTAAAAGAAGAGGTTAAACTGGGGACAGCTGGGTCTGACAGTTTCTGTAACTTTTGTTTTTTTTTTCAGTTTGAAAATCCAACAATCGCATCCACCTCACAGCGACTGGCAAAGTGTGTGGACGTGAGAAACCAAGCAGAAAAACTGTCTGAATGCATGCACTGTTATTACCATTTGTAAAACGATCATGTCTGAACTTTGTTCTACCTGGCAGAGTCTTTGCCATGCCTTCATTATGAAGTTTCTGAACAGCTCGGATGGAGAACGCTTCATATAAACTAGTTCATTTTATGGCAAAAAAAAAAGCAGCCTGCATGTCTGAGTGGCTGCTGCTGACAATGTACTCTGGAGCTGAACCAATAAATGAGCCAGGCTGATAAAACAGCCAATATCAGCGTTCTGCAAATATATCTGTAGCATCTGAAGAGCGAGTAAAGCAGTTATTTTGAAAAAGCGTCTCCATGACGTAATCTGTCCAACTGTAAAACGTTGCTTGTCATGTTCAATCTAAGGGATCTGTATTGAGGTTTAGGTTAGAAAAAATAAAAATTGCCCAAATTCTTTCTTATTAGATTTTTTTAGACCCCCAAATGTCTTTGGGCATTGTCTCAAAAAATCTATTTTGATCCAGCTGTAGTGTAGCGTGCAAGTGTTTGGTTATCCTACAGTGCGCGAAAGCTGCAGGCGAACTTAAATCCTTGGATTTTTGCTCCGTTGCCTTTTTTTTCCTCAACCTGCCATATCAAATTCTGTTTGATTTAGGTATCTCCTACATTTCCCATATGCATCTTGACATACACTAAAAAAAGAACAAGCCTGAACTTGTCTCTTGTTGTTGGTATAGATTTGTATTGTAATACTGATAGTGATGAAGGAAAAAAAGTTAATAGAAGGTGACCTTTGATAAAAATGCAGGATGCGTTCTGTTCCACTGATGCTCCTGTTGATGAATGACTTAATATCTTTGCTTCTTCTACAACGGATTTGCCTACATTTAAAAATTACAAAGCGACAATGCTTTAATTCTGAGGGGTCAACACCAAACTTTTCATTTTCCAAGCACATTAAATGTTTTCTGAGTTCTTCTGCTTTCATCGAGATAAAGAAAACAATAAAACACCACTGAAAGATGAAAAGCACTGAGAGATTTGAGGCGACACTTTGTTTTTTCCCTTTTATTATCCTCGGTTACCCTCACCTATCGTATGTACAGTCTCACACATATGATAGTAACAGTTGAACAGGGTGGGACTGCCAAACTGTCTGCTTGCTTGACTCCAAAGCCAGATCACATGAGCTCCAACACTGTACGTACCCTTCCCCCACCTCCACATGCTGAGGGAATGACAGGAGAAATGGAGGGAGGAGGAGGAGGAGGAGGAGAAGGCGGGAGGCCCACTTTCTCTTTCTCCACTCTGTTGCTGTAAGTCCTCACGTGTCACAGTGACCTGAAGGCTTCCTCCAGAAGGGAAAGCAGCAGAGAAAGTTGGCTGAGCAGGGAAAGTGAGGATCTCTCTGGGGGAAAATGTACAATAACAGCTGAGGCTAAGGCTTTCCCCTGCGTTAGCCCAGCCCTCCTTGTACATAGTGCTACACACACACATACACACACACACACACACACACACACACACACACACACACACGCCAATTATTCATAGTGGACACAACTATACTATATCCTTAATATTCAAATGCCTGGAGCAGAGCATAGAAATTAGAAATATCTAAAGACTTCTGGACCAGGTGCTGCTTGCGCTGTATACTACTGTTTTATGTATGTATGCATGTTATGTATACACACACTGGTGCATACTTGTTTCACACCAAATGTGTATGTGTGTATTTAGCATTCTGTCCTTGCCGTAGAACCATTTTGAGACCCTTCAGGTCTTGAGGTCAGCGTCTCTGGGTATCGGTTACTCTCCTCAGCAGCCGAGAGGGACTAATTGATTGACGGACAGATGGTTCACTGGTTGGGACGAAGGTCGCCGTGGGAACAGAGGGATGAGCTACAAATTGAGAGGAATCACACTTGCTTGCACCCATAATGCCTACAAACACAGCATACCGCACAGGTTGAAGATGAAGGAAGAGCTGAGGGTAAAACAGAGAGGAAGACTGTGTCTGGGTTGAGCGGTGCCCAATGTGCCTTGGGGCTTTGGAGCGATTTCATGCCCCCATAAGCAATGAGACACACAGACCCAGACACACACACACACATACACAGCCACTGCTGGGCATTCTCTCTGCCCAGCTACCCACATCACATGAAAAAAAAGCATGGCACGTGGTGAGAGACAGAAGAACAAAGATAAGCAAAGAGAGAAATCAGCTACAACGTGCATCAGTAATGGTCGCAGCTGAGTGCTCTGAGTATTCATACAGCATTTTCCTTCCAGAGCTTTTGGTGAAACAGTGCTTATTCAGCTGTCCTTGTTCAATGTGATGTCTTTTTCAATGTTCTCTTAAAACCCAGAGGACCATTTGCAATGCAATTGCAAAATCACACTTTCATATCCAAGAAACTGTCGGTCACTCTGGGGGTTCAGTTGACTGAGGTCAACTTAATTTGTGCATCTTTTTTTTTGTTGTTGTTTTTTGTTACAAGCACCAATGTCTTTTTCAATTGTTCACAGTGACAAGACAGTGCGGCTGCTTTGAGTGCTTTTGGATGGAAATTTGAACTTTTCAGAGAGGTGCTGGCATTGTCAATGTTGCTCCATTTCAGACAACCTGTCATGGGACTGGACTTGTCACCCGTCACCGAGGAAACCAAGAAAATGGAGGAGAAGCTTGTTTTGTCAGTGTCTGTCTATCTTGAGCTTTATGGTATGTCAGACAGAAACTCATAATGTCTCGTAAAAGAGTTATAAAAATATGTGTGTTGGTTATACACCTAATGTTGTGGGTGAGGGTGTGCTCTATGACTGCATGTTATAAGCTTATTGTTAGCATGTAGTCAACCCTCTGGTAACTGAGTGATAAGTTAGCTACCTGTCTAATGAAAATCAAAACTGAGGTACAGTATTTTTTGCCCTTGATGCACAAGCGCTCTGCAGCGCCCTGCTGTTGCTCTTCTGTCACAAAACACCGAATGAGAGCACAGGGTCTAAAATCACATACTGTATGTCTCAAGGGGACAAGGACAGCAAAATGTATGTCCATGGAATTGCTTGCAAGTTTTTCAGTGTTTCTCATATATGCCCAGCTGGTCCAAGGATTTGACCTGGTAACCTGGTTGCGTATCCCTTCAGTGTCATTTATGTTTTATGCTAGGACATCAAATGCAACACTCTGATGTTGAATTTTAACCGAGCAGAATATGAGGGAGAAGGTAGAGAAGGTTTGTTGCTTTCAGCTGTGGGTTTGTGGGTGAGAGGTCCTATAGAAACCTGTCTCTCTGGGTTACTGGGCCAGCAGTCAAGTTTTGACCTTTCCCTTCGTCAGCTTAAGGTAGATATGACCCCGTCCACGACCCTGGAGTCAGATTTCACTCACTCCACACTCTCAGCCTCGGCCCTTAAAAAAGCTGAATTCATTTACAGGATTCGCCTATCAGCTCTTCAGCTTTAAGTCATTTCCCAATTTAAAAAAAAAAGAAAGAAAAACTGTCCAAATTTATGTGGCTAAAGGTCAGGTCAGTTTGTGCACTGTCAGCAGAAACAAAGAGGTATGCTTATTAAATCAACTCGTATCTGGTGCTGCTGCGCTCTGCAGGCAAATCTGCCCACACTTATCAGTCCCCCACCCTCCCCCACTCTCCCTTATAAAACCCAGGTGTGCAAACACAAAGGTTTACCTTAGGCCTCATAAACGATAACAGATAAGACGAGGGGAGGGAAAAAATGAAAAGGAAGGAGGCCCAGCTCCTCAGATCCACAGTGACCTCCTAATCTAGGTTGTGACTTAGCCTAGTTTTTCCATCCCAAGATGACAAGAAGCACAAAAACTGGAAGTTCTTGCACAGATACAAGCTCTCTTATTGTCTCACCCTCTCTCTAAAATCGAAGATATGATGACAAGAGCATAAGGCGAACGTGTTTTGTATCTCCTCTATACTCAGAAGGTCACAGGCTGGATACGATTTGAGGCATCAACAAATCTGGAAGGCTGGAGGCATCAGCTAGCTCTCAGTAAGTCTAAGGAACTAGCAGCTGTGTCAGGTTGTTCTTAAGAACAAGGGTGCTTTGAGCTGGTGTGGACACAAATGTCTGCACCAAATTTCACGGTATTCCATCCAAAAGTTGTAGAGACAAAACCATACTTTTAACTTCATCGTGACACTAGAGGAAAAGTCGAGGGACCACTGAAATCATTAGAATTCATCGCCAGGGAACCATGAGAGTCTGCAATAAAAATTTACCACTTATTTAAAGGTCAGCTAATTTTTTACAGGATGAAAAGTATACAGCATGACTGCACCAAAAGATTAGACATGGGGATGCAATTGATCTGAGCTTGCAGGGCCTCACAGCAGATGTATTCAGTGTGTAAAGAGCAACTTGAGAAAGAAAAATTGTCTAATTGAAATTCTCTCCCTCGCGTGTTTTCGCTGCACCCTTGCAGTTAGCCTCTCGTGCAAGCTGATGAAGGAAACACTGAAAACGCTGACGTACTCACATTTGCTACATGTGCAAAACATGAGTTACACAAGACAAACAGAAGGGATTTTTGCTCCTTTGTGCTCGTGTAGAACCTCAGCGTGTTCAGATGCATACATAAACATGCACTCTTTGATGTAACTTCAGCTGCTGCCATCGGCCTCGACTTTCTTTTTCAGCGTTCGGTGGCTAAAGTGAGCTCAACAATGGCCTGCTTTCATCTGACAGTCACCCGCCTCCACGCACACACATACATGCACACATACACACATAATCTCTGAAGTCCATGGCCATAGTTGTGACTTCATGAAGAGTGGGATTAATGCTAAGAGGCTGGTGTGTGGGACCTTGAGGGCCGACGAACACAATGGACTGTGAGCCGCTGGCTACATGCAAACATCTGAGTGGGCTAACACACACACGCACACACACAAACACACAAAGAGATTGTTTTTTGTGTGGAGAAATCACTGCAGGGACATTATGGGAACTTGTATCAGAAGCCAAGAAAGAACAGAAAACATCATTCCTTTGCTTTAATGACGCATGGGCGATGCAGAACACTGGAGCCCAGCGTGTGTAAAGCAACACATCTCGAGCTGTAATTCATACCAGAACCTGACACGCTGTGCATGTGTGACTCTGGCCTATAGGATTTCACAGAGACAAGAGAATCCTGTGTCCAGATAGAAAGCCTGTGGGTTGAACAGGTGGCAGGCAGGCTGGCTGTTTGATGGCACTCTCAGTCTTTGCTTATCAAATCTGGGAGTGGCATCTCTGTGGTTGGAGAGCTTTAAACTGTTTAGCCTGAAAATGAGCTACAGACTGGCTACACATTACAGACTGAACCAAAGAATTTGGTTCAAACATCTCTGGACACTTGCTGAATTCTAAGAAAGTGATAATTTGCTACAACAACTTTAATTATCTTTAGGGTTCAAGTAAGTTTTGAAGAAAAGACCCTGCTGGATGTAGCCTCTCAAATGTGAAGAGTTTCTACTTTTCCTGTCTTATTTAAGAAAAAATATTATCTTTAGATTTGGAATTGTTTGGATAAAAACACCAACTTGAAGGCATCATCTTTGGGCTCTAGTGGTCATGCTGACTATTTTCCACTACTGTTGGAAGGTTTTTTAGGTTCATCTTTGGATCAACTCAGACTAATCTTAGTGATTTGTAACTTTATGATTTATAAATGTTTTAAACAGTTTCTTCAAGCAAAAAGCCAAATATTTCTTGGCACAAGATTCTAAAATGTGAGGATGGTCTGATTTTTTCGGTTCCCTCAGACAAAAAGCATTTTGAAAACACAACCCTGGACAATTTTCACTGTTTTCTCACATATCACCCACAAAACTATTGCCTGGTTAAAGGAGTAAATACTCAACAGATCATTCAAAACATTCAAAACAAACACAAAATGCACCACTTTCTGTTTAGAAGGGGAGTTAAGGGAGTTGGCATAAGGGATTTATAAGAGCTGCTTTATAAGCTTTTATCACTGAAGCCGTCCTAAAGGCCTCTTCCTTGAGATTCTAAATATATAACCTAAATGTTCCAAGTTCGATCCTGGCTTGGGTGATTTGCTGTGTGTTGTACTGCCATCTCATACCTGATGTCTCCTGTTTTATCTCAACTTTAAACACTCAATGAAAGCAAAAATGCTAACGCTCAAGAAACAGGTTTAAGGACCATTTTGCAGTCAGCAAGTATTATCAAATATCCTCTGTGGCTCAGAATATGGGAATTTAAAAAAAAATTCATTCCACATATTATAATTTTCAGACTTTGCTAGCATTCTCCACAAATACACAATCATCTCAGTGACCTTTGAAAGCAAAGTGCCTGGACTATTGACAGGTGTTCAACTCAGATCGTCTCAGTTGTAGGAGCAAGTGTGAGCAACAAAGAAAGACTGTGAGTGACTTTTCCTCCATGATGTACCAGCAGCACATCACTTTCACCCCTGCCGCGCTCTCTCCACCTTTCTTCTTCTTCTGTCTCCCCCCGGTGACACAGAAAGCTTTATTGTAGTCAATTAAATCTTAATCAGGAACAGTAGCTCAGCTCATGCTTTGCAGACTCTGTGATGCCAGATAGGTGGAGTGGTGTAATTGAAAGAGACAGGCTCAGAAGAAAACAAATTAAAGTTTAAAAGCCAAGAGTTGCGTTGGCGGGGCCAAATTCAGAGACGATCACTTCAAATCAGCCACGCACAGATGACTGTTGACAGAGTTCAAATGATGACAGGGGACAGAGAGAGAGACACTCAGACATTCACCTGCTTCTCCCTCCCACAAAACACTCCAAAACATTGTTCCTAATTTTAATTTTGCCTCAAGAATTACATGCACTTCAAATGACTTATGAAAATATGGTGCAACTCACAGAGAGGGCGTGTGTAAGGAAAGATGGTGTGTGTATGTGTGTGTGTGTGTGTGTGTGTGTGGTGGAAGGAGTCGATTACAGAGGAGGAGGAGGAGGCGTCTGAGAGGCAAGGGGCCCACTTCAGCAATGTGTTTATCGGAGAAACTGAGAAGCAAGTCCAGAATGGGAGGTATGTGCAGTCTGTGTGTGTGTGTGTGTGTGTGTGTGTGTGTGTGTGTGTGTATGTATGTGTGCATGTAAGTGAAGGGGGAGGGCAGACGTGTTCAGTGGGTCACTCTGTTATCAGCTGTCACCCGAACTGAGTTGTCCCCCAACCTGTTTGACAAGTTATCAGTTGCTATGGAGACAAACAAGTAACAACCGCCCTCCCTTTCCCTTCAAACACACATATGTATGCCTCTATGCATGCACACATACA
>JAQLOL010000010.1:15539324-15550368 GCA_029783665.1 Naso thynnoides
CCCCCACTAAAAAAAAAAAAAAAACAAAAAAAAAGCCTTCCACTGAACAGCTCACCAAAACTCACGGCAACCCGGTGGTTACATAATTCCCTTATGGCAGGATCAGCAACCTTGGCAGTTGCCTACCTGACCCAAGAGACTGACGGATCCCTGCCAAGGTTTACATAACAAATAGCAAACAGGGAAATGCCACTGTGGTAACAGTAGCAAGGCTGAAATGTAGCTTCTAAATATAAAGTCCCAAAAACATGAAGTGATAAAACCATAATGTCACAATAATCTTATGGCCCACAACCACAAAAACACTAAATTACTGTGAGTTCACCGCATGGATTCAGATTACGGTAGGAGTCATGCTTTCAGGAGACTTCTCACACTCTTTTCCACGCAGCATTGTTGTTCAATCGTTTTGTTTACATCCAGCCCCTTGTCCTAATAGTGGATTAGCTGCTCTTCAGTAAACTGTCTTATGTAATTGTATCATTCTGCCAGTCTTAAACGAGGGTTACGTCACTCAAAATAGGCTACTGTGTCTCCAGACAAACCGGTTACAACGTTTCTGTTTGCTCCAAATCCAGCCATGTGACTGTGGCCTCAGAGGAATTTGATGCATCAGAAACGTCAAATAATAGAGGACAAAGGGAATGCGTCGGATGCAGCTGCAGGAAAAATCCACAACTTTGTTTGTTTGTTTGTTTGTTTTTATTTGTTTATTTTTGTCTGGCAATAAGGGCAAGGCATCGCGCTTTGGTCAATCTAGATAGATAATAATCTAGATAATTATGTTAAAGCCACCGAACTCTCGCTGCATAAAGCGAGTAATGATCTTAAATGCCTCTCTGGTGTGATTTTTCCCCCCTTATTTGCTCGATGTTGGGACTGATCTGTAATTTCCATTAGGATGACAATGAAAGGAATAATGAGGACCAGACTTTCCAAATAGATGCTCGTAAAAACGCGGCCGCGCTCGCATAATTGCGTGCGTGCGTGTCAGTCTGTGTGTACGTCAGTGGGTTTACAAGCCACATGCTTTTTGTTTTTGTTTTGATGGAGGAAGGAGGGGGGCTGGGTGGGTGAGTGAATGGGACTTCTCTTACCTTCCATCCTGCGGAGCTGTTGCTGTCGCCTTTGTCTTTGAAGTAAGGGATGGATCTCACCATCCAGTCATAAATTTGGGACAGTGTCAGTCGCTTGTCTGGCGCGCTCTCAATGGCTTTGGTTATCAGGTCGGCGTAGGACAGGTTCCCCCAGGCGTTACGGCGAGACGATGCCTTTCTCGTGGTCTGCTGGGCAGCCAAGCTGCTGGGGGTGAGCGCGCCAGAGGTGGCCGTCGGGGAGTGCGTGGAGAGAGGGGAGCCTCCGCTCTCCTGGCCAGGGGAGGAGAGCGCTCCGTCGGCCACTGGGCTGTTGCTGCTCTGGTCCTCTGTCGCCAAGTTAGAGCCATTGACACCGTTGACCGTTGGCGTGGCATTGTCCTCCTCATCATCCTCTTCCTCGGGTATAATATCTGTGTCATGGCTCTCCGGTTTCACCGCGCTCGAGTCAGGTCGTGGCAGCGGCCAGGTGCAAGATCTGGGCCGCTTCTGGGGCTCGAAGTCCGGGTCGATGGCAACGTCCAAGTCCGGGAGTGGGTCGGGGAGCGGAGCCTCGGCCATGATCTCCTGCTCCGGTCACAATCTCAACCCCCGCTGCCAGTCAATAAAGTTACAGGACAAGAAATGAAGAGCTGTCAAAGTCGCGTCCCATGAATGCGCGCCCCCGTCCTTTGTTGCTATTCCACACCAGCGGAGTCCCAACAGGGCCAAGAGCAACTTAGTTATCAACGCCTGTTGAGGATAAACACAGAAAAATTAAATCAACACACTCGGTTCGTTAGAGTTAAAACACAGCCTGACAGATTCAGTAAAGTGGCTGAGCGTGTCACTTTAATCTATTGCAGTAAATGATGCCACAATAAAGTACTTCGTATAAATAAACAGATCTCAATGAAGCGATTCCTCTCTCTGAGCTCCACTTCATTATAAAACACTACTTGCTCATGAATAGAAGCCCTACACAAAATCCCGTGCTGGTGCACACAGGGTCTGAATCCACCCGCTGCAGATCAATGGGGAGAAAGTGCTAAAACCTCACCGCTGTGGGAAATAAATCCGCCTCCAACACTTTAAATAAAATACCTTGCACGGTCACTTGCGCTCCGTAGTAGCCACCACCAACAAAAAAACCCCCCAAAGAGACTAGATCCTGGATTGTCCACGGTCACTTCCAGATGCCATCTTGACTCTCTTCTCTCCTCTTTCACTCCTCAAGTGCGCTCCGCGGTACAGAGACAGACGGGCTGTGTGCGGGGCAAGTCAGTGTCGATGTGGAATAAGACTGCCACCTCACTCTGGGTTACTACTGTATCTCGATTTGTTCTCCACACAGCGCCGCACACACACACACACGCACACGCACACACACACACACGCACACACTTACGTACACGCACACGCGCATGCAAGTCGATCAAGGGCCAGCCCCCTGGATCCTGTGCATGGGATCGCCTTTTAAAGAGACACTACAGTCCAACAGGACGGAGCGCTTTGAAGGCAGGTGAAGACTGAGAGACACGTCCTAACATGTTGAGGCACGGAGGGACACGTACGCACGCACACACACACACACACACACACACAGACACACACAAAAGAATAAAAGGACAGTCCGTAGGCCAGCAGTCCAGTGATTTATTAATTTCGGATCATTTATATTCTTTACCGTCACAACTAAATTGTCCTTTTAACTGTGTTTAAATGTCCAAATAAAAGTTTGACTTACAGGCTCATTTTTTAAATTCTCAATTAATCTTTCAAATATTTTCGGTTTTCAGTTAATCTGTCAGTTATTTTCTCAGTGAATCGATTCCTTACTTCATGCTAGTTTTTTTTTTGAAAGCATCACTGCCTGTTTGTAGTTGCCTCATAACAAAGATATTGGTTAAATATTACATAATATATGAAAATATTAAGGCTAATATTTTCACTTCTAAAGCCAACTTTAACTCTTAGTGTTGGACTGGACATTGACTGGACATTTAAAGTCCTACAGCCAACATTCAAAACTTAAGTTTTAAGAAATTATTGGGTGCAATAAAAAACAAACAAACAAAAAAAAACAAAAACCAAAACCTTACAAAATTATTTATTCCATAAGAGATCAACCAAAGGCTGTGTGGATTATAAGAACTGTATAAAATCTTTCCACCTGGGATAAGTAGTGTTTAAGGAGGCTCCATGCCTACTAATATAACTGATTTAACTATAAAATCACATGTAGCTTAGACTAATTTTGATTTGTAGCCTATTTCTTGAGCCTGTAGAGCTGGTACATATTGCTGGTGAGGCCTACAAAATATTCCACATACATATGAATTTATATTTTTATTTACATCACTCTTACTGTGATGGCTGATTGTGCCTTTAATCAGTGAACAGGGTTGTCAGTCACCTCCGTCACCGCTCCCAGACCACGCCCCCTCTCTGGATGCCTGCCCGCTCCTCCTCGCTCAGAATGACGTCACCCCGTTTATTAGCTGGAAAGGTAGGGGCAGAAATCCTAGATGGTCCTCCATCCTGTAAATGATGCTCCGGACCTCCCTCCCTTCCTCCTCCTCCTCCTCCTCCTCCTCCTCTTTCGGATCAAAACAGCCTCGTCCACATCTTCTTTGTTCCACAGAGGACTGCTCGACGTGCAAGGTGCGCGCTCACCTGCGTGTGCTTGCACGTTTTCTGTGCAGGAATGCGCGTTCACAGCTGACCACAATAAGATGTCACGTCAATATTTACTGCATGGACTTACGATGTGTCTCTCTAGGTGCTTATATATATATTTTTTATTTTTTTGATTGTGATGAGCTAATTCTGTGTTCTTTACCTTGATGCCTGTGTTTTGATATCACCACAGTGTTCACCACAAGCAGACTCACAGACACGATCTCCTTAAGGGCAGGACATGTTCAACTGTGTTCAGTGACACATTTTAAACAGATCTGTGCAACACACACACACACACACACACACACACACACACACACACACACACTACGATCTCATACACAAAATCCTCTCCCCACTAATCAAAACTGCTCAAATTCAAAGCACTTCTCTTCATTGCCTTTACATTCGTGTCTTCCCATCTCTGTTTACATACTGTCCAAGCTTTTGCTCTCAAACTAAATCACCTTCCCTCCATCTCAGCACTACACACAGGCTGTCTGGATTCTGTACTGTACAGGATTACAGGAGATAGTCGGTCTACATGTACACACACATTGTGGTGTGCTGGTTTTTGTTCCCCTCACATCAAAGAGAATACCTGATGCAGCAGTTTGGCTCCTGCAGTGAACTATAGAGTTAACTGCTGCACTGGATACACAGAGAAGTTATGATGCATGAGTGTGTGTGCAAAAATACTGTATGTGACCAACTGTGTGGGGTGGAGATATTTTTATTTAAAAAAAAAAAGGCTTTACATCATGCTATAGGCTATAGGTTAGACAGAAATATGTAAACAAAGTAAGATATTAGTAGATTTAGATGCACTGAGAATTATAGACCTGATTGTTTACCTCTATTCACTTTTTCTTAAATTATATAAAATAAATTTCAATTGCTTCTGTCTGTGTTTACATGTTAGGGTCTGCAGTATGTATTTTGTTTCATTTTCAAGATTTCAACCCCTTTTTTTGAGTAGCATTTGTTTATTAAGTGTACTCCAAGACTCACCCATGATTTTTTTCTGATACTTTGGCCAACATTGACTTCCACTTGCTTTATCATCTGGACACAGATGTTGTTCATTTCAAAGGGTAATACTAGTGTTGTTTTTTTCCCCTAATGCCCAAACAAGGTTTATTAAACATTTGTTGATCTTTGTCATTTGGAACAAAATAAGTGTCCATAATGTCCCTCCAGTACCAACTCTTATCTGGAATTTGGTCAATTCCCATTGCTCTGAGACAAGCATGTTTTGCACAAGATGTTCCTTTGAGGGCCATAATAGTGTTGCACAAGGGCCCATTCATCCATGTGTGCAATCCCAAATCATTTGTATTATTACTTTTTTTCTTCACAGAGTACAATTATTGCAACTCTGCATACATTTTTTCAGATTGGAGCCACGAGATGTCATCGATTGTTGTTCCCAATTTAACTGAGAAAGAGACAAAAGGTGAACTGTTCACCATCTTCCCTCCTCAGCATTATAGTACAGAGAGGATGGAGACAATGGCCCCACCTCTAAGCCAGCGCAAATCATCTAATTAAGACAATCACGAAGCATGGCGGCCATCTCTGTTTGTGTCTGAGTTCCCCCCTCTCAAAACAGCTTTATGCTCTGATTAGATTCGTGACCTCAGCACTGGGCGTGATTGATTTTTCTTTGATTGAGAATTATGGGTAGATAGACTTGGGGCCCTGCTGGAATTAAGCTCTTTTTAGTAATACAAATCATGTGTGTGCGTTCATGCGCACACACATCCACACACACCTGCACACACATACTGGCCACTGAGCCATTTGCTGTCAATTGAATCAATTGAGATCAAACATTGTAAGTCCATTTCTGATGGTTTTGTGCTTGTGTCTTCATGCAGCAGCTTGGACTCTTGGTACAGACACAGAATCTTACATGAGGCTCTTGGTGTGGAGGCTGTAGCTGTCAGGACGGGCTGGTCCAGGCTGGAGTGGTGCACTAAGATGACCTCATCCCTTCATGGGTGCAATAACAAACCTTGAGGCTATTGGTTGCCCTCTGCTGCCACCTACAGGCATTCAGGCAGAAGTCATAAACCAACACTGTAAAAAAATTCTATCTGCTCTTTAACTGTAGCTAAAATAAAGATAGTTTGTAGTTTGTTGACCTAAAATGTTGTTATTATTTACCATTCTTTTCAAAAATATTGCAGCTTTAATGTTTTGGTAATTTTAAAAAAATGAAACATTCGTTTTTCATTTGAGTTTGGAGTGACAACCATGGAAGCACACAAGTCAACCTCATCATACTTATTTTTTCCATTTATTTAATTTCAGTTTTATGAGAAATATTTCATTTGTGCTTCAAATTCAAACTGTGCAATAAAAAAACATTTTTTGTACAGCTCCAGCGTACTTTCATGTCCCATCTCATAGAAAAGAAACATTTGCACAGAAACAAAACAACAGAAAAGCGAAACAAATGAACATATGTCACATTTTTCCCTACATTTTGCCATCTATTCCGCATAAAATAAACCTTTTTTTTTTTTTTTTTTACATCTGGAAGAACCTGTTTGACTGTTAATGTTTGCTATAGACCTGCATGACTGTTTGAATTCAAGAGCACAGAACTTCTTTGAAATTGTTTGCCTCAGTAAGTTTAGGACATTCATTTACCGTAGCTTGCAGTCTGCATGCATGCAACAGTGAAAGAAAAATCTCTCCATTTCCACAGTAATGAAGTACAGTGTTTTAAATAGCATCTGTTAACAAACTATCTTTGTAAAGTCATTATTAAAGTTAACACATGCAATACATCAACGGCAATCTAACAGCTACTAAGCTCAACATGAAGACGCTCAACATTTCTCTGAATTCTAGTGTCATTGATGAGCATATACATGGATTAACATCATGCAGAACAGTTAACTAACCCTACAGTTGAGGTTTCATTTCAAATCTCCACGGAGATTGATATTGCTTCATTATAACAGACAGATAAATCAGGAGTATTTTACTCTTATCAAAGTTGTCCACTAGAGGGCAGCAGCCAGCTACTCTACGGGACACTTGACTCTCCTCTCAGTGAAGCGAGCACCTGTTTGCCTTGTGATTACTGGAGATGTTTCCAGATTTTTTAAAAATAAACAGTCCACAAGGGGGAGAGAGCACCTCACAGAAGAGGACCAGATAATTAAACTCTCATGCATTAAGTGACAGTAAGTCAAATCCAAATAATCTAATCTTGCCTCATTATATTGTATATTTACTGTGGATATCAGGTGTTTCTTGGATAATTTGACTGTGATAAAATAGATTTAATCTAGTTTGTTTCTGCTCTATTGGAACTGGTGAGGTACTTTGTTGTCTGGAGGTATGCACTAATCAGAGTGTCAGCAGTGGATTTTAGGTGTTCGTGTGTTTCTTGCTGCGACTGCGGTCTCCCTCCATCCAGTACGACTCTGTTTGCATCTCCGTCAGTCTGGAGACGGTCCTCTGGAAGGCAAAGATCTCCTCCTCGGCTGTGAACAGAGTCAGGCGCTCTGCAGCCTCCTGAAAAGAGGAGCCAATAGCAGAGTTAGCAGTGAGTGCATTAAAATCCCATTTAAATTGCAACAAATTTTAGTCCTAAAAGGAAGATTAGAGAAGACAACTAAGATCAGTTTGTTCCCTTTTTGGTTCCTTGACTTTAACGATCAATGTGTGTGAAGCAACAATGGCATCCCTGAAAAAGAGGGTCTTTACACACGGTGAATTGGATAAAAAATGTCAACCAAATGGGTACCATGCTGAGTAGTTTGCTGTTCATTTAAAATAAGCAAATAGTACACTGAAATATAATACTTCAAATTAAATAACAAAAGTTCCAGTAATATGTAAATCATACATTTTGGTTGGATTATAATAATAAGCTTAAAGTGAAAATGGTGAATACAAATTAAAATGTTTACATCATAAATTAACAAACATATGTTGCTGCAAACGTGTGCTAAAAGTCCTATTAATAAGTTTATAGTTCACAAACTAATAAACAGTCCAGTGATTTGTTTTTATCCTAACTGAGGGAAACTTAACTGTCACTTATACAAAAATCAGTGACGTGATTTTCACAAATTTTAGGGTTTTAGCAACACAAGACATCCATTCTTCAATTGTAGAGGATGTTGGGTCTTGATGCTGTTTTAATCTGTTTAATTCTGTTACCGCAGGAGTGTTTTGTTACCCCGCTGAGGCCGAGGTCATCCAGCAGTTGACGGTCTCTCTCATCCTCCCCTCCAGCATGGACAAACAGTCGGTCTATGGGAGCTGCGGCCAGCAGCACCACTCTAACCTGGGAGGAAAGAAACATCAGAATCTGAAATGCCAAGTTTATTTATAGAGGTCAGTGCCTCTAATGACAAGAGACTATAATGAATTCTCTGTTTTCTGTGATCAATATCCAATGAGAGCAGTTATCAGTTCATTCATTACCTCCTCGAAATGTTGACTTCTATTTCTGGTCAGTTTGAGGTGTTTTATTGCACCTTTCTTCTTTGACACTAAAACGGATTGATTTATTAAATTACAGCTCCCGGGAAGTGAGTTAATATGCGGTTGGCATTCAATTTCAGACCACTGAATGCAGTGTATTTCCTTTTTCAACTTAAGTGGTGCTATTTCAGCCTCAGTTAGTCAGTTCTGTCATCAAGTGTTCAATTTTTTTCTATTTTTTTGGGGGGCATTTTCTATCTTTTATTGCATGGTAATTGTTGAAGAAGTGGCAGTAAAGAGGGAAGAGGAATTTGCTGTGTGACATGAAGAGGAAAAACCCCCAGCTAGATGTCAACTGTGCATTTCACCTTGTGAAAACCAGGGTATTCCACGCACTTTACGTTTTAAAATAAATATAGAAGTCATGAAAATTCTGCAAATAGTTGCGCATCAAAACAGAATAAAACATCACAGAAAGGTGCTGCTACACTGCTGTCCTAAGCTTCAAATCTTTAAGCATGTCGTGATATGATGCATTTCTTTTCCTCCATTGTTCAGCCACAAGCCCACCTCCACTTTGTCTAACAGATTTTACCAATACAGGATTTTTGGGACTAATACCAATTTTCGGGAGCCAGAAAATTCCAGTATCCGATTTATTGGCCGATATTAAACATATACAGTATCAGCTTGATGTGATTATTAAATACTTTAAACAAAGACATGTAACGGAGGCAGGATATGTTACATTTGAATGAACTTTTTTGAAAACATCTGTGCACTCAATAATAAACACATCACATTGCATAATTTTATAATTTTAAGTCACTGGTCCAAAAAATGTTTTCCAACCTTATAACAGCTTTAATATGGCGCATATCAGAGAACATATTTGCAGATACAGATATATCTGCGACAAGACAATACTGTCCATTAACATCAGCAAACCGATATATCTGCTGGGCCCTAAAACAGATACCTTCTTGTCGTAGAAGTTGTCTATGAGGGTGGTGAAGCGCCTGGCCTGGTCCTTCAGTGTCAGCGTCAGCAGAGGAACATGGCGAATGAACACAGTGTCAAAGAGTCGCGCCATTTCCAGGTAGTCGCTGGCACCCAGAGGCTGGAAAACAACAGAGCTGGTTAACATGCTGGAACAAAGTCAGACTTGAGCTTCTAATCTGCAGCAGCAAATCAGTGCAGACTAGAGGGAAAATAGTTTCAGTGTAGCACCTGCCTCATAAACACACACAGATAAAATATGCACTGAGAATGTTGCAGTCAGTGTGTTTGGCTCCAGCTGTCATTTTCACTCCTGTCCTTGGGTCTTTGCCATTCAGGATGATTGCTCTTAAAATCAATGCGAACTTGCTAACGTGTCAGTCGGATGGAAGAGGAAGCCTTGAAGCTCACAGGTCTGCAAAAGCTCACCCCTGTCCATCAGGCTCCAGACTTTACACATACTGCAGTTTACTGTACTACACTGCTTTATTTGAGGCACAACAGGCACAGCTATTCACAAAAATTGTCAATAGACTTGCTTTTTGACATTGAGCGGGAAAATAGTGCTGAGATGGAGGGAAGGTGATTTAGTTTGAGAGCAAAAGCTTGGACAATATGTACACAGAGATGGGAAGACACGGAACGTAAAGGCAATGAAGAGAAGTGCTTTGAATTTGAGCAGTTTTGATTAGTGGGGAGAGGATTTTGTGTATGAGAGTGTACTATGTGTGTGTGTGTGTGTGTGTGTGTGTGTGTTCAGAAAGAGGCTGGCAGCTTTCCAGTGCTCAGGTGGCTTAAGATGCATATTAATTGGGGACTAACCGGAATGTCTGCAGTTTGAGTCAGGCCAGAAGTCATGCTATGTGTTTCCTGTCAAAACTGACGAACAAAAGCTTGATGCCCCTGCAAAATAACTTGAAAATTAGAGAAACTCTGCACTGCAACAATACCTTTGAAAGGAATAGCTTGATGACAGTTATTTTCATTCATGCTGCCTTTTTGTAATAAGTTTCTTTGATAAATACATAAACCTGACGTTGATTATCTTCAGCGGAGGCATGATTGTTAAGAATGTGTGTTTTTGTGTATCTCTTCAGTTTGTTGACCAATTAGAGAATACTGGCAATGAAACCAACCTACATTTGCATAGAAACCTATATTAAGGAAGATGAGATTCACACACTCACTCTGCCGCACAGCTCATCAAAAGTACAGTCAGCGATGGAGCCACAGGTCTTTTCCAGAGTCACGTCTCTGCCCAGCACTGTGAGCAACTGAGGGCCTGTAACTATGGAAACACACACGCAACATTATAACCCATCGTCATGCCACACAGGTTTTACCATCTCCTTTACAGCTGGATCCATCCATTTAGTCATCAGTCATATGTGACAGCTTATCCTCTGCAGATTTAGGGTGTTGGAGATGATCCCAGGTTACATTGGGTGAGCTGTGGCGTGGCCAGTTCACCACAGGGCTTACAGCTGAGTCACTGTATTAACAAGAGCGAATCTGCAATAGCTGCGACCAGTAGCAAAACAAGTTGGAATACAAAATACCGTGCACTTGTTTAGATGTTAATTTTTCTCTATACTGTATATTTGGAGAGAGAGAAAGTGAAGAAACAGAGATGACTGTCTCGATGATGCCTCCCACAAGAGTCTATGACAAATGGTTGATGAGTCATGGAAGGGAAGGGAAGGGGCTTAAGTGTAGGGAATGGGCAAGCCATGACCTATGAAAGTGTGTGTTTGTGTTTGTTTGTGTGTGTGTGTGTGTGTGTGTGTGTGTGTGTGTGCCTGTGTGTGCGTGAGTATGAGTATGGTAATGCAGTGGGT
>JAQLOL010000010.1:15550468-15560507 GCA_029783665.1 Naso thynnoides
AAGAAGATAAGCCATGTTACATGAATCCCTTTAGAAGTTATGCACCTTTTTCTTACAGGCCACTCCCACTGCCACGCCCCCTTTTTGCCAGTTGGCCCAAACAGTTAATCAGCTGTCCTTTGGCTCACAACCAACCTTTCCACTGAAACTTGTGCAAGTCTGTGAATCTACATGGAAGTTCTGTAACTTTTGGCAACAGGCCACTCCCATAGGCACACCTCCTTTTAGCCAATTGGCATAAACACTTATGCACATCTTCACACGCACAAACACACTTGACCTCCATTGACCTCCAATTTCTTAAAAAAATACTATATATTGTGAGATTAACATCTTCTATTGGAATTAATTGGATTGGGAATGAGATTCACAAACGGAATGGAAATGTACAACTTATTAAGAGTGGAAGAGGTGGCAATTACATTTGAATGTTCGGTCTTTTCATTGGATTTGTTGACAAAAATATTGCCTAATGTTAGCTGTGTCATTTTACATGGGAAAATGTTTGAAAAAAATTATCCTAACACAGTGGATGAGCTTGCTGTTACGCAAATGACCCAGTTAATACCAACCTTAATGACAGGAAACTTATGTTTCAAAACATTAAAAAAGATGACTTAAAAATTTTTTTTTTTTTTACTTTAATGGATTTTGCCATTTGTCTCCTTTCACTCAAGTGTTGTATTGCAGCATCACATTAAATGATTCACTGGGGAAAACAATATGTATGTAGAATTTAAATGTCTTTTTATATCATAGAGAAAATTGACAAATCTCCCTTAAAGTTACTGTTTTCCTTGAATGAACTTACCGCTCTTTTGTCTTAAGGCCAGCTCCTCGAACAGCATGTCCAAAAAGGCCTCTGCACCAGGCTCCCCTGAGCTGACCCCCCAGCACACCCACACACACATATACACACACACACGCAGGCAATGAAACAGAGGGAAAAATAGAATATGAAATTGATAATAGTGAAGTGGCCACATCAAACGGTGGCAGCAAGGAGAGCACAGGGGGAGGAAGGGGAGAGGTACTTAGCTTTTCACTGGATCAGTAAAAAACAGGATGTTAGGCTCTAAACACGAGCATTAGCCTGTGAATGCATGTCAAAATGAGCCTGTAAAGTGTGTGTGTGTGTGTGTCGGTGTCTGTGTGCGCCTGTGTTTTAACTCCAGGTAAAAGGGTGTGATGTGCTTTATTTACATACAGTGAAAAGACGAAGGCCCTTGAAAGCTCCAATACAGCAGTGTCATTCATGCCTTGTTTGTCAGCATGTGTGTTGCTGACAGCGTATACGTAATGAGGAAAACAGAAAACTAGCTTTTAAAGCTCTTCCATTTTCTCACATTCTATTGATTCTTCTTTCATTCTTTTCATGGATCTCTCAAGGTAATGCAGGTCTTTATAAATTTCCAAGTCTGCTTTTCCCCGTTTAGCCATCTGTTTGCCTTCTCCTTCTATCACTGAAAAAATACTAACGTGATGATGTGCACAAACATTTCCTGTTTGTGTGTGTATGTACGTGTGCGTGCGTGCGTGCGTGCGTGCGTGCGTGCGTGCGTTTGTGTGTATGTCGATGCCGGTTAATGTTGACTCTTTATAGACCTCTGCACAGCAGCTGAGCTGAGCCTCATTGTGAATAGACCATTATTTGTGTATGTGTGTGAGTGTGTGTCTGTGTGTGTGCTTACAGGTAGTAAAGTTTTGCTGCTGCATCCTTTTCCAGCCTCCTGTAATCAATCCCTGAGTCTAGGCAGATTGTGTGGCAGTACCCCTGCACACACACACACACACGCACACACACAAAGGAAAAGGGCAGATAATAATTTAACATCAGAACTTGAACAGCTTTTTATTATTAGTCTTTAGATTGCATTGATCAAATATAAAGTCAGTATGATAAATTCTGTTAGAGGTTTCTGTTAGATTTCAATGTGTCAAAATGGCTGACTTGCTGCTGTGTTTATGTAATGGCACTACAAGAGTCTTTTGTAGATCTAGATCTAGGTATAATACACATGGCTATCAAATTTAGCACATCTAGTTGAAAGTAAAGGCTGCCCCTTTGAGGAGATGCTATTTAGCCATTTAGCCACGCCCACACTGACCAATATCAAATGAATAGATTTTCACCATTTCCGAAGCGTGTGTTTCTTGTGTTTTTGAGCACCAACAGGGGAATATTTATGTGTTTCTAATAATTTTTGGTCATCAATGTAGGTCTATGGCACAGAGGAACACGATTCATTGGAGACAATATTTGTAGGTGAAATTAAATTAATTATTTTGCACTTTTCAAAGGATGACTTATTAAAAAGATGCACTTCCTGCAGACTTGATTTACAGATTAGCTATAGATAGGCTCACTAGTATGCATTTAGTTTTGTATCAAATTTCAACAAAATTGTGTCCTTTACACAAAACTAACTTGGTTAGAGGCTTGGTTACGTATTGTTCATTAAAAATGATTTATTCAGCGCTCAAGGAAAAAACTACAGGTTGTTTTAAACCTGCATTTGGATTTCATATTCAGTTTTTAGAGGTTTTCAGATTCAACGTAATGGTTTCTGGTTTTGCTATTTCATTTCAGCCAGCAGTTTCAGTCTTAACGAGGCCATATTATGCTCATTTTTTGGGTTCATATTTTATTCTCGGTTACTACTAGAGCGGGTTTATATGCTTTGATGCTCAAGAAACTCATCTGTTTTCTCATATTGTTAACTGCAGCAGCCCTGTTTTTCCGGAGTTTTTGCCTCTGTCTGACACCCTGTTTTAGCTCTTGCCCCGCCTCTAAATTCTTACTCTGCTCTGATTGACCAGTTCAAACACACACCTTCCAGATGAATCTAGAGAGAAGCCCAGCACACTGTGACACACTAGTGGTGTGAGATTAAAAAAAAAACTGATGAGAACGGAGCATTCAGAGCCTCATTATTTCATACTTTGGCGTCATTTAAAACAGCAATCCAGCTTTGTAACATCATTTAGAGGTTAAAAGAGTCAGAAAAAAAAATTATAGGACCCCTTTAAGGTTTAAATCTAGTTTGGAATTTATCTATTTATTTCTTGTATAAATATACATCTAAAATATTTGAATCTCATTTAATAAAATGTGTAGTCCCAATGTAAAAAATACAGTTTATTCACTGATGAGCCTGTATGAGAGAAATAAAGAATATCATCAGACCTGTCCTTCAAATTTGACTCGTGACGTCAACAACAACAACAAAAAAGTGGAAATCTTTGAAATGAGTGAGATTGTGCTGAGGAGTGTTTTTCCTGGGATTCTACACGATTCTTTTTTTAAAATAATTTTACCAAGACATGCTAGGCTATAGGTAGTGTGTGCAAATGAGAAATATGTGAACAAATTTAGCTACAGGGCAGGACAAGGCAGCAGACGTCTTACTCTCCTCTGACAGCGCTGACATTTTGTGACGTGTCTACATGGTTTATTGAGCAGATCTATTGTTCCTGCAGCAATTCAAGTGTGTTGAAGCAGGGGCGAACTTGTGATGCTGAGTTCAAACTTTTACAGAGAGTGTAAAACGTCAACAGGATTCATGTCAGGCAGTACAGCACAAACTATAATCATCATCTCTGCCATTCTATCAAAGAAAAGAAAGGAATTGCATATCATCTCATCCAAGCCATCGCCGGCTGACTGAATATTCGACGACAGCTCCACTAAATTATGAAATCAGTGAATTTCTGCCACTGGCCTCCTTAAGCTGCAGGATAATTAGTAATCATCACAAAGCAAGGGGACGGAAATACTCTATTCTTCTCTGCTGTCAACTTTTTATCTCCATGTCCGCTCACACAAACGGGGTTCCCACTCTGAGCCAATTGGCTGAATCAGGCTTAATAACAACCTGACAAACCCGCCCTCCCCCACGCACAAAAGGGAGGTGTCATTTCATCAACCTACTGTGACCCCACCAATGGGTAAATAGTCCCTCCAAAATGGGAAAAAAAGAGGAAGAAAAAAAAAAACTTGTCACTATCGCCGCCACATCATTAGAACCTCAGTTTGTCTTTTCTCCTGCCATCTTCTGCTCCCTCCCTTTATGAAGCCTCGCTACCTACGGCAAAGACGGCTGATGTGTTTCTTCACGGAGGAGCGAGGTAGAATGAAGGAGGAATGGAAACACAATCAGTGATGATGATTCCATTGGTTATTTATAATCAGATGAGGCTGAGGCCTTGCGGGTCATTACTTGATTATCCATCTTGAGAGGACTGTCAAGTTCTCACTCCTCCAAGATTTCATTCGCCTACACATTGTGGTCTTCTCTCCCTCCTCCACCACCACCACCACCACAATGCTCTCACTCCCATCCCTCTTGCAACTCACAGTCTCATCTACAACATCCATTTAGCTTATTCTGTTATCCTGCTACCTATTTTTGTCAGGTGCACTCCTGAAATGATGACGCAATTGATCAATCAGTTGGCTGAAATGTTTTGATGGTGAATTTCGCATTTTAAACAAGTTACAAACACTCAAAGCATCTCTGTCCTTCCTCAAAACTTTTGTCGTTCCATGAAGATTTTCCTCTCTCATCAGTGTTTTAAATAAAGGAACAGATAAAGTTGAACTTAAATCCAACTGTCTGTCACTTTGTGACTTAAAACAAATAGAGGATTAACTGCTGAGCAGATTGACATAAACTGGTTTTAACAATGAACTAATTGTCGTTTATGACATAAATTTAGTGAACATTTTAAGGGGTTCTGGGCTGATGAAAAAGGAAAAAGGCTAAATTACTAATTTCAGTTTCTTAAGCAGGAGGATTTTCTGCTTTTGAACTGCTGGTAACATTTCACGTAAAGCATTTATCTATGATAAATTATGAGCATACTTATAATAAAACTATAGTGTTTGATCATAGTTAAAACCAGGGTTAGGGTTACCATAACCCTAACCCTAATCATAACCATAACCAGCTATAATTGTGTTCATAATACATTGTAATGTGTTATATGTGTTGAGAATGTGTTATAATGCATTATAGAGACAGGCTTCATAGGAAGTGTTAAAGAACTGTTTGTTTGACACAGCAAAAAAATCTAAAGATGTCCCTAAAGATGTCTAAAGATGTTTTACTATTATCTGACATTTTAAAGACAAAACTCTTAAAAAATTAGCTGCCAAAGTAAATTGATGAGGAAAACAATCATTAGTTGCAGCCTTTGTTTTATTATCACCACGAGTTGTGCCACAATATTATCTTTTTGTGAGTTGTGCCATAAATGATCTTTTTGTTTTCATGGCTTTAAAACTAGTCCTGAGTGCAGCAGCAGCGCCACTGCAAATTAAGAGTTTCACTACTTGGACGGACGCTTTCAGGAACTCACAGACACAAGAGGGGAGGGAGACGCAGAAGAGCCAGATGACAGACATGAGAATCAGAGTCTCTTTAGAAGAAAGTCATCCAAACACATGTAGCTCCAATCATGTCATTGTCCAAGCTGTCCACTGCTCTCTCTGGACAGCTGTTTAGCATAAAAACAGAGTGGCTTCTTTTTTTCGGTGGCTGCCTCTGCTCCCCTCTGTGCCCGCTCCCTCTACGCCATATCTTTCTCTATCCTTTACTCCTCAAAAAGTTGCTTTTGAGTTTTTCAAAGAGCGCGGTGCCATTGAGCCGCAACAAAAGCCAAGGATAGCTGACTATTGGGCCCTGATGAGGTCCACTCCCTCATTACCCGGCAGCAGAAAACATTTGATGCTTTTTTGTTTGGCCAGGAGAATTGACCAGGCCTCAAAGAAATGCGGGGTGGGAAGGCTGAAAAAGAGACGAAGGGGGGAGAGAGGGGGGGAGGGGAGGGGAAAGGTTGTCGTTCATTCAACCATGTGTGTCTTACAGCCTTGTGTGGAGGGAGAGAAGAAAAGAGGGAAGGAGGGAGGGATGAAGGGGTCGAGAGAGAGAGAGATGGGGGAGGAAAGAGAGAAAGCTTAAAACACTGCCTTTATGCCGGCAAGTTCTGGACGACTCTTCTGACATCAAAGTGTTTTCACTAACTGGGGAGCTGCTGTGTGTGTGCGGGTGTGTGCGAGTGGGGGGTGTATCTGGTGATTTTATTCATTCTTGAGCAGTCGGGGGGGTACATGACAATGTGAACACCCTAATTACACCTAATGATCTATTCCCTTAAAGTGTGACCGCCTTGGGCCAGCGATGGTTTGTTACGAGAGGTCGTTCTCACAACCTCCCCCTGCCTCGGCTGCTCCTCTTGGGGAAACATCTTTTGAGTCAGAGGCCCCACCTTTCGTGATCCAGGACCCCACTGGACCCCCCATCCTCAACCCCTCTCGAGCTCTGCTGAGGCCCAAAACCGAACCGCTCCAAAACTCGGCAGCGTTTGTGCTACCTGCACCTGGCAGACGGAGGCAACAAGTGTTGGTAGCAACACACAAACGTAAGAAATGGACTCCATGCAGCTGGACTTGTAACTTTAGCTCTGACAGCAAGGCATAAAAGAATTTAAAATGTGGCTACTTCTCAAAGGCTGCTCTATGTGACAATTCAATAAAAATTGCTATAAAATTCCAGTCAAATTCTGACAATGCACTTAATGCACAGGGTTGATGTTTCATTTCAACTGTGCTATGGAAATACAAGAGTGCATGTAGTGTTATGAATGTTGATGGAAGAAATTAAAATTGTTCCCATTAGTTGAACTCAGGCCGCCAGGGTGACAATCAGGACTCCAACAACTAGACCATATGTCACCTGTACATTATAAACACCATAGTGTACACTGTGGCCTTTGATTAAGATGTGTTGAATCATTTTAATGGATTTGACCACATTTTTCGTAGCCACACTTGAACAAAGTCATGAGTCTAAATGGCGCTAAAATGTTCCATATAGCATCTTTACGAAATCACTAAATAGTTCAAGGCTTGGGTTGGCACTTTATTTTTGGTGTAATCCGTCAAAAATTCCATAATAACCTTTAAGCATATTGCATTTCAGGTGGTTTGAAAGAACACTAGACTTCTGCACCTCTCCTTGGCTCTGTACTCAAAATGAAGACTGTGACGGGACAGGTGACGAGCTGATTTTCTGTTGAAACAAGTGACACGCCTTACGTTCTAAAACTGGCCTCTGGAGACTTGACAAGCTGAGCTTTAGGTGACACTGTCAGCCAACTTGAGTCTAACTGAGACGGACCAGTTTACTCCGCTGCAACTTTTCCTGCAACCGTTTCGTCTCGTTGTTAAATGAGAGAAACAATAAACGAAATAAAAATCGAGCCGCAGCAAAAGCAGGAAGGGGAGGGTGCAGCGGAGTCTTATACTACAGTTAGCTTGATTTCCAAACATTGCCTACCAAGGCTTTAAGACCATCATAGAGCTCTGATCTTTTGGTATGATATCAACTCACCAGACTGGATAAGAATATTGCCATGATTTAGCATTGTATGCTATAACTCAAGATTAACTGCTAAAAAAATGGACAGAAACTGACGCAGCAGAAACAGCGATATCATCATTTTTCTTACACATATTCTTCTCCATCAAAATTTAGTGCCTTCATGTCACGCAACGCAACTCACCAGCTGACAGTTCGGGGTGATAATCCAGTGTGCTACGCTAGTAGTGGCTAACGCAGCCTTGTGCTGCTTGCCTTACGCAGAAATGATGGGCCAGTTGCAAAGGTCTGCTAATCTTTCCTTTTTTTAAATCCACACAGTTTTTTTTTTCCAAAATTTTAAATTTCAGTCAATCCTCTGTTAGTCCACTTGACTCAAGTAACATGACTTATTTTAGCAGTTCCCTCCAGAGTCATTATCCAAAGTCACTTTTTTCACATACACAGAATTCCCTTCGACATGGAAACAAATACTGATGAGCAAAATCAGCAGAGTTCCTTTTTTAGATCTGCAAGCAATGGTCTTAATCCGAATATTAGTAAACTAATGTTAATTAATATATATTTGAATAGATGTAGATGTAGGTGGTGGACTCATACTTAAAGTGTCAGTACTGATTCTTTTGAGTCTTGTTCTAGGGGAAGAAGTGTGGAAAAGAGCTTTACATGTATATGTCAGTGAAGTTGGAAATAAGAGCGACATTTCTGAATGAAGTGATGAATTTAGATGGCCTGCTTTATTAATGCATACATGCAGTACAATATGAAGCACCCGTGCACATGCATGTATGCTTGATCCAACGTTTCTGACAGGACACAAAACATCCGTTAGGTCGCAGGTAATAACAAGCCAAGGTAACTGCATCAATTAAAATCGAGATAATAAATACTTAGCCACAATTCATCCCTCATGCTCAAAAGGAGCAAAGTCGATTTGTCCTTTATTAATTGCTCAGTTTTGAACGAGACACTGATATGAAAGAAGTGAGGTGCGCCCTCGAGGCGTACAGTGAGTGGCACTGCCCTGCCATTAAATGCTCTGGAAGACAATGACAGTCATCAAACATAAACATCCATTTGATTTGAGCTGGCAGACTGTCAGCTCTTCACCGGCAGTCCTTCTCACCAAGGTCCCCACTGGAGGACCACATCGCTCTCAATTTGCCTTTCTCCTGTTTTTATTTTATTTTATTTTTTCTCTAATCACTGACTACACAGCATATAGCAATTTTTTTAACAATGGCACACACAAGAAAAGAGAAGGAGGACGGATCAAAAGAAGGGGTTAAAAACAGCAAAAACCCAGAAATACTCAAAGTTGCATCGGGGTTTTGGTCATGTTTTCCCCCCTCGGCAGCATTGTGCGCAACTGCAATCGAATGAGCACCGGGAAAATAAAGTCACTATTCTGCTACCAAAATACAGGGACCTGACCTTGGGTGAGTAAAGCCAGCGTGCAGCACAGGATAGTAATAGAATAAAGAGCGGGGATAGAGGAGTAGAGGGAGGATGGGTGATGAAAAGTGGAGTGGAGAGGGAGGACAGTTTGTGAGAGAGAAAGAGTGTCTTAGTTACAATACTAGCAGTGTCCATTAAAAAAGCCCTTAAACCCTGTATTTTACAGAAGTCTGAGCTTTGCCATGGCTACAAAGAAAAGAAGCCTAAACAACTGAATAGATTTCCTGATGGAGTCCAAAGAGATGCTAAAAAGGACAAGAAATTACAAATGACGGAGTGAATGAAAAAACTAGTAAACAAACCAGTAAACAAACTCAAAAGTGAGGTAGTCAGTCAGGGACTTTTAGGTACAGGGAAGCTTTATGCTTACCATGCCTTACAAGTAAATCAGCTTAAAAAATTGTCCTTCATCCAATGATTTCTTATGTCTAAGATTAGGGAGCTGGTTGATTTGGGGAGGAGGGGTTTTAAAGAAAAAGGGGGTCCCAAATAATCAGAAGTCAATAGTTAAATAAAGACGTCAACCCAGGCAGACAGAGGTGCTGGATTAACCTCTACCACTCCGACTCAGGTGATAGGGAGGAGAGGTCAGAGGCTCTTTTTTGCTTTTTAACATCCAAATTCACTCCCTCGCTCCCTATAGAAACACACTCAGTCACGCACATACTAGAGTGAGCTGCATCAGGGAGGAGCACCGGCGCTCCCTGCAAGCATTAATTCAATCTATTAAGGGTCAGTTAGTTAGCAGCGTGACCCCGCTAAAACACGCTTTAACTTTACAGAATGTCCCGCTATAGAAAACGCCTCACATCCCCCCAAAAAACCCCGACCCCGAAAACCAGATGGCCTTACAAAGGGGAACATGGGACCCTGAAAGAGAGGAGGTAGTGCGGGGCAGAGAGGGACAACAGGCATTCAGGGCCCTGATGAGGGTGGATTAGAGAGGGCAAGGGTGCTGCTGAGAGAGTGGGTGGGGAGCAGGGTGACTCCAGGGCCTCCCTGGTTGCAGTGCGTTTACATTTGTGCATGCCAGCATAAGTGTGTGTGTTTAAGATGCGGTGGGGCTCTGATGACCCTGGAACTGTAGTCTGGGCACTACAGATCTAAAACGATGTTCTTGAGAAAGCACTGTGTTGCAATTTTCAACGTTTTTTTTCCCCCTTTTTTTTTTTTTTTTTTTTTTGGCCTGTGGCTGTTTT
>JAQLOL010000010.1:15560607-15577655 GCA_029783665.1 Naso thynnoides
AAACGATGTTCTTGAGAAAGCACTGTGCTGCAATTTTCAACGTTTTTTTTTCCCTTTTTTTTTTTTTTTTTTTTTTAAACAACGGTCCTAGCGCTGAGATTTACAATATAGTAGTAGTAACAGGTTCATGCAATGAGATATTATTCTTATAAGACGTACCTAAATTCCACAGACTTCATACATTTTGCGTGATTATTGCAAACAATGTAAATCTCTAAAATTGTGCCTGCAAAGAGCTTTTTCTTACATGCTTTAACAATTTCTCCATTACTATGTAAAAAGTACCATAATATCAGTGATAACTTTGTTTACTCTAAATTCTCTAAACCAGTATATTCACAAATATTAGATAAGCACTTGTGATTGTGCTAACATTATGTCAAACGTCCTACATGTAACATTTTAGAACAAATTCCAGTATGCGTCCTCACATTTAACTGTCACGACCTGCTTCAAATCATTGAGCCAATCACAACTTATGGGTCACACATGCATGTACAGGTATGTGATGATCGGTCAATTTAATCCTGCGATGGCAACCCTTTTTTGTCTCTCTACCAAATTGACCTCACAATAGGAATAGTACGGTAATTAGTGTTGAAATATGAAATATAAGAACTTAAGGTGTTAAATGAGAACATTTTTAGTTTCTAACTATTAAACTCTTTGTATATCACCCATCATAACTGATTATCCTTTAAAAACTTTTTCTTCACTCAGTCATAACATTCTAGCAGCATTATGGGTGGTGATAAAACGGCAAGTGAATCATATTCGATACAGTTTACATGAGTATTTGAGACCTCTACATCATCAGTGTGATATTTTTTTCCTGGAAAACCTGATGTTTACAATCAGGTACATGCAGTGCATAGATCATCTACCAGGGGGCAGAAAGCATGCACCAGAGACATCCAACATGGCTGCTGTCAATCAGTGACCCACAGTGGGTTTTGTTAGGATATGTGGCCAACTTTGAAAAAGTTATGGTAGGGAAAAACATTCTGATTTTTATTGATACTTCAAAAGACGTAGGTTCTGGATTTATGCAGTGTGTGAATATTTAATATTTAATTCATTATTTCATAGTAAAATTGTGTTAAAAAGGGTAACAAATTTGATACAGCAGGTCTATAAGTTTAATTTATATGTAAATCTGTCACTTGTTATTTAAATTTTTTCCTCTTTTTTTCCCAGAAGGTCCAATAAACACTCTAATATTGGATGTATTTTATTTAAATCTCTGTAGATACATCTAACTATGTCTATTAAGCTGATATTCATTTAGCATGTGGTTAGGATAGCTTCACTCATATAAATCAGGAAACATTTGAGAAAATGTAAGTTGTAAGTTGATCTGACTCTTGTTATCATCTACTCCATTATAAGCAGCTCTTGTAGTCACAGAATGTCAAGTACATCTCCTATTAGCCTATCATGTAATTATGACAGTGTTAACATATCTGAGATGTAGACAGAATGAGTCGCTTTATGTGTAAAATTAAACCTGTGTCTGTTGGTTGTTGTTTGCTTCATTTCTTCTTCTGCATAGTGGAGAATAAGCTGTGCTTTTGTGGCCTAAAAACTGTAGTCAGATGTTGCTTGCTTTTAGACTTTGTCCAAATACCAATAAAAGGTGCAAGAATGCTGATCTCCTCTGTTGCAAAATGCATGACAACAAATTATTATGCAATTATTTATGATCATGATCACTCCAAACACATCAATGATCATCTGAGATGCAGACAGAATAATGGTGCTACCTGCTTAAATTGCAAAGTAGATATTACGCAGGAAATGCTAACCGCCACCTCGCTCCTCTTCTCTCCCCACACTTTTGAAATGCAAGCAGTCTGGGTCAGTCGCTCAGCTCGTTCATCCATCCACACACACACACGCGCTCTTTTCCATCTCTCCCTACCTTTCTCTCCCTCTCTCTGTGAGTCTTTTCACCGTGCCCTGGTATGATCAAAGACAGCTTTGTGACACTGTGTGAGGCATCCAGGAAGCAGAAAACATCAAACCACTAAAGAGCAACTTACAAAAAGACAGACACAGGGGGATGGAGGCGCACATACAAGTGTGTGTGAGAGTGTTTGCATGTGTGTATTATAAACAAATGAATAAATTAACAAGACAAGAGAGAGGGATGACTTTGTCTCTACCTTCAGCACGTCGATGAAAGGTAGGAAGGTGTCCCTCTGAAGTCCGTTTTTGTACAGATCTGAAAGAGGAGGGGAGGGCCTGTATTAGAGCTGCTGTTTAGCCTCCTAATAATGTCATTCCCCCGCCACAGATTGGCAGATAAAGTGGCTATTGATGAACTGAAGGATGGGTGGGGAGGCACGACAAAAGGACTGGGACCAGGAGAGAAAAATGGATTTCTCTACCGGCAGCGGCAGCAACATAAAATTCATTACATTCCCAAACAATGGTGGCGGGAGAAAGGACTGTCGCCTTTTCAGCGCGGACAATGTCCACAGCAGCTCGCTGAATAGAGGTTTCAATTAGCTCGGCTGGAACAAATTACATCTGAAGTAGCATCCCTGATAGACAGATAAAACAGATAGGGATGCACACACAAACACGGACAAAGACACACATGCACAGACACACATCGAAGCTCGCACTCTCCTCAGCTGCAAACAAATGGTTGCTGTTGATGTTTGGGCTTAAGCTTATTACAGTTGGACCTGACACACAAATAACACTTGCTTGATAACTCCAATACTGTAATGGACTGTGGCATGTATGGGACATGACTACTGCCAAGGTTAAAGGAATAGTTCAATATTTTGGGATATGCATTTATTTGCTTTGCCTTGTGGAGATCGACACCACTCTTATGTCTGTAAAGTAGCTACGAAACTGAGAGCAGTAGGCAGCTAGCTTAGCATAGCACCTCTAAAGTTCACTCATTAACACATTTTATCTTTGTGTTTAGCCCATACAAAAGCCCGAGTGCACAAATGATACATGGTGGTTTCACAGGGTGTTGTGTAACAGACTATTTCTTGGCCGGGAGTAGTTAATTCCTGGAAATAATCTGCAATATAACCAATAAAACCACACTGTGGCTTTATTAGTCTTTGTTGTCTGCACAGCTTATACAAACAAGATATAACATATTAACAAGTGAGCTTTAGAGGTATTTGTAGAACGGATTTTTTATTTGGAGGAGCCAGGAAGCTTCCCTTTTTTCCAATATTTTTGCTAAACTAAGCTAGCCAGCTGATAATGGTACAGTACCTTCATATTTGCTGTCCAGATTAGAGAGTGGAGTCAATCTGATAACAAAACTCTTAGCAAGAAAGTTATGAATAAGTCTATTTCACAAAATGTGACCCTACTTCCAGAAAGCAAAGCAAAGTGTGTCATGTTTGATTTGAAAAAATGCTAGCTAAGCTGCACCAGTTATAAGATCACAAGACCACTACCCACATATACTGTTGATTGCTGTGTGTGGATGTGATTGATGCCACCTTCAAGAAAATATATTACTGTAAACTAATTAAGAGGTCATTCAGTAAGGTTGACATATACATCATTAACTAGTTGATGGTTAGCAGGCATATTTATAGAGTACTGACACTTTATAAGTCATTACAAAGCACTCATTAATGGCCTATGTTGCATGAACATATTTTACAACTACTAGGCAAATAACTGGAAGTTATCACTTCATAACTTACAAAAAACTGCTAATTAACAGTAAGCAAGGAAGCTGTTTAATATCTTTATAACCAAACAAACCTCTTCATTACCCTGACCCACAGAATAAGACTTTGATATTTGTTTCATTAAGACTGATTAGGAGCCAGTATGCCACTATGCCACTAATCTGTGTTAATAAGCAAGTAGTTATAAGCAATAATTTCTTGGTGGATATGTGTACCCTAATATAGAGTGTTACCGATCCAGTGCGATAAGGGTGTTCAACTAAAAAAATACACCATTTATCCCCCTAATCCTCCTCATCTCATTAAACTCCATCAGTGCATAATGACAACAGATTGTGCTTTAGCTGTTCAGCAGAAACCTGTCTTTCCCCTCCAAACACATATAGGGGCCTTTTGATAGCAGCATCTCCACATCAATAAAGATGGAAAATATATGCCTTTCATGTCCAGTTGTCTCTCACGGCTTTCAGTGTTCCATTAACCATGTAATTAATACCAAGTAGGCTCTCTATCAAGTTTGGACGGTTTGGCGCTTTGTTCTTAATGTCTAGTAAATATCAGAGACGCGTGTCTTTGTCTGCGAGAGCCATCTTGCTGCCATTCACTTCGTACCCACTTGAGACTGTGAGACATCAACATCTTCCTGGAGAAAGAAAGACGACAGATAGAACATTGCGCATTTATCTGCGCCTTGGTCGTCGCCTTTCTCAAGCCAGCGTTGTACTGCTTGCACTAAATGCAACATCAAAGCTTGTTTAATGGTTGTATCAAATGTTTCTTGTCTTCTCCTCTGGTTAATTGCTCTAAAGGCGTCTTATTAAGTGAATGATGCAGATGTATGTAAAAAAAACATATTCACTGGTTCAAGAGGAGAAGCAAACACTGATGTTCTAGTAATAGTAATTGTCACTTCAACTGCAGGTACACGGTGTACTGTTTGCTGAGTGGCGAAATGTATCTTCAGGGCTTCAAGCATTGTTTGACAACATTTTACTGTTAGCATTAAGCCTTCTCAGTCCATCTCGCATGACAACAACAACTGTTAAAAGAACACTTCACTTAAAAAGGACAATTTAGTCATTGCCTACTCATTCCCAAACTGATGGAAAGGTGAAGCTTCCTCACCCACAAAACATTTCTAGAGAGTTGTAGCATTTTCCTTAAGAACAAGAGGAGATGGCGACTTGTTTAAAAACATGAAAAATGAGAAATGTTTTAAAAATTAAGAGTCTTCACCAGATGTTTAATCTGCATTGGGTAAGTAAGATAAGAAATTGACTGAATTTTCTTTTTTGGGGTAAACTGTTCCTTTAAAGCTGTTGATTCTCGACAGCTGGTAGTTTCTCGTTTTGAACATGCCATTACATCAAGGTGCCAACCATTGTGAGTTTTAATGAACACTGATCAATATTAAATATGTTGCAAAACTCTTCTCCAATGCAAGACGCTCCACTTTCAAAAGCACTCATCAGAAACTATGATGACTGAGTCACATACTCCACTGTGATTCAAGAACTTGGAAACGACTTCAGAACCACAATGAGGAATGTCAGATGTTCAAAAATATTTGGAGAAAGTAACATAATGTTTTGGAGAATAGTTAAGTTACGTGATTAATGTTGATGAACAGTTAGGATTATACTCTCTAAAAAATGCATATAAATTTTCTCTTCAGTGCAACATTGAGAAATGTAATGTTGGTTTAGTTTGATGTTACAGATGTGACGTTGCATAAATTGGTAAAAGTGCATCTTTTTTTTTTTTGCAAAAAAATTGTTTACTTGAAATGTTTAATTTAAAACCTACCCTGTTGTGATTAACTATTCAAGATTTTTGTATCATTATGCAAAAATTATTATATATTGCTGTTGCATTAAAATTAAAAACTTGCTGATACTCTTTTATTGAAGTAGTTATACTGTTTGCATTACCTAGATGGTCCTTTATTTTAAAGTATATTATTTATGACGTCATTTCTAGTTGAATTAATTAGTGAGTGGGGCAGGAAACTTTTCTATGGATCTTGTGAATCTGCAACTTTATTTTTAATAGTAAACTTTTAAAAGTTAGTTTATGGTTTATAAAGACTTACTTGCATCACACTTTCTGCCGTCTGAGTACAAAGCATGAAAATGAGTGCTACTACAGTGTCATTGATGCCTGCAAATACTAGTAAACCATCCCACCTATTTACTGAGATGTAAAAAGTACAATCCATATGTGCTCAGAATGGTCGTCGTACCATCAGGGGGTCTGTTGGAGGTGGCCACCACCACCACTCCGGTCTTGAACAGGGTCTCAAACAGCTGCTTCAGGATCATGGCATCAGCGATGTCAGTCACCTGACAGAGATGAACCAGAGAAGAAGAGACACATTCACACAGTGTGCAATTTACCTTTTCTTGCCATGCCATATGTGTGTGTGTGTGTGTGTGCGCGTCTGAGGTCAAACCATGCCATCAACACTCCATGTTGATTAGTGTCATTCAGGTGTGCTCATTCAATCCTTTGTGTCAGGTCATGGCAATTCACACTCCATCCTCACGCACATGCACGCACACACTCCTGAACCACTTGAATTGACTGCAAATGGTCACGAAGCGGCTTTCTGCTGAGGACAAGTAGCTGAGGCAAGGCAGCGGCCCCGGGCTAATCAACAGAGCAGGCGTGAGAATGACTGAACGCCAGGGAGAACACAAGAGGAAGAAAAGAATAATAAAAATGGAGCAATGCGAATCCAGACTGGGGTCATGACGGTACACAAAGCTTCTATCCAAGATGACCATATAAAGGCATATAAAGGTACGCGTGTGTGTTTTGTGATCTAGACACAAAGCTGCAAGGTTATAATACATCAATCCCATTCAGTTGTTTGTTGCCTTTTTCATCTGCATTTCCACGAGTCCACAATAAACAAAGGTCAATGATAAAACTGAAGCAAGGACATTTTTGAAGAGCTCTGACCTTTCTATTAGTTATCCAGCACTCTCACTTTTGTTCTTATTCTCTCATTGCTCCCTCTCTCTCTCTCCGTTGTTCTTTTGAACAGTCATAAAGGGAGACATCATGTTACCTTGTGATGCACAGCAGTCAAATTGGCATGTATATAACACGCCTGATTAAGCATGATGACTGATACAGGCATGTTGTTAAAGGGACTGAATCATTTGAGGCTTTCGTTGTTACTCAAGGCTGTAATTCAATTACTATTTTCATTTGACATATAAATAAATTTAATTTCTTCCAGTATGACAGCTAAAGACCTGTACAAGCAACCCGTGAGCATCTGAGATTATTACCTGCAATGATTAATCACATAATCAATAAATCGACTGATAGAAAATTAATCACCAACTATTTCGGTAATCGATTAATTGGTTCAGTTATTTTTTAAACAATAGAGTTAAAAAAACTGCTAATTTAGCCTCTTAAATGTGAGGATTTGCTGCTTTTCTGTGTCATTTATGATAATAAATAAGGAGTCTTTGTGCTTTGAGCAGCTGTTTGCACAAAGGAAGCAATCTGAAAACATCACACTGGGCTCTGGGAAATGAAAATGGGCGTTTTTCCCACTTTTCTGACATTTCATGGAATAAACGATTAATCGTTAAAATGATCGGCAGATTAATCGATAACGAAAATAATCGTTAGCTGCAGCCCTATCTGAGATATAAGAATCAAGTTACTTGGCTATCATTTTACAGCCCTTCCTTTCATTTTGTGTTGACTGTGGCGACACGAGTGGACAAAAGCGGTGCTACTTACTTTTGTAAATATCTTGTCTCACACGAGCATTTGTTTTAGAGAGTGAAAAAAACACAACACTTATTTGCACAATACCAATTCAGCCATAAACAAAAAGTTTTGAAATCATCAAAAGAAAAATATCCTACTGCTTTGGACAATAGACAGTGGGGGTGTAACAATACAGTGATGTATCAGTGCATCGATTAATATTACTATGATTAAACTACATAAATAGGTAACTGGCAATTTGTCCTTCTTGTGTGAATAATATCAATTTAAAGTTGTTTTTCAAAGCAAAAATTGGTTGTATCAATACAATTTGTTCCTTGCACGTCAGAGATTGAGTGGATGTATTTTTCAGTTATAATGGAAATTAGTTGTAAACGTTACTCCAGTTCATTCTCTGTTGTCCTGGCATGTCTACTGCATCAGCAGCATTGCTGGTGGATCACAGCAGTGAAGCACTAGGAGAACAAGAGATTTTCAGTTGCTGTTTATGGTCCACATAGATTGAATAGAGGCCTCGTACTGAATGTGTAGTTGACTGTATTATATTTTTCCAGTGTTTTACCTTCTCCACCACTGCACAGAAATATGCATTTTCTTTTCTTCTTTTTTTGGCCAAAAAAAAGAAAAAAGTTACTATTTTGATTTCTACTCATTGAATTGTGTCATATCGCATTGCTCTAAATGAGCCCACATGTATGTATGAACCATGTATCATAATAGGCACCACATTGTTGTTTAAACGTATTGTTACACCTCTAATAGGTAGTAAAAAAGAGAAGAAGGGATCGATCATGCTTGTAAACAACAAATAGTCTCTTCTGGTCTTTGTGTTGAAAAGCATTTTGTAGTTATTCTGCTGACTTTGCGAACTGAGAAAAGCCCATGTGTTCACCTGATGTTTTTTTCTGAGTGCAAGCGTCTTTTTTCAAACACCTCAATAAAGTGAGAGTGTCTGCCACCTGGAGAAAAAATGCAGTGCTCAGCGTTTTTCTTCCGAGCGCTCCACCTTTTTTGTGCCGTTGCTCTGAGCGCTTCCAGTTGAAAAGTTCTCAACTTTTCAGAATTTTCAACTTCCCATCCAGCCAAACATATTGACATCCTCCTTGCTCTGTGTCTGATCACTAGAGCCGTGATAGCGGAGTCATTGTTATCTATAAGCTCCTTATCCTATCCTAATATTGTTGTCATGGAGACAAGATGCACCTGCAGCACTTCTTACTCTCAATGCACATGTGCTTCTTTCCAGCTCTCCAGAGTGTACCGCCAGCATTATTCTGTCCAAAAAACAAACAAACAAACAAAAAACCTCACTATTTAGACATGGCCCCTAAGGAAGCATCTGCGCTGTACCCTCCCCTCCCTGTTTTGCTCCAGCTCGTGTTTTATTTGTTGGTTTTCGCTCTTTCTTTTAAGTCCAGTTTACACCAAAGATTTACGATAAGTCAAAAAGGTTGCAGGAAAAGTTGCAGCGGTGTAAACTGGTCCGTCTCAGCTTGACTCAAGCTGGCTGCAAGCCGGCTGACGGTGTCGCCTGCAACTCAGCTTGTCAAGTTGCCAGAGGCTAGTTTTAAAACATAAGGCATATCACTTGTCTGAAAGCCAATCAGCTTGTAGCAACGTCACCTGTCGCTAAGAAGCGCTGGGTAGAGCTGCCATAGAAACACACACTGCCTAAAATGACCCATAACTGGCTGAAAAAGACCTTCCCATGGTTTGAATACAGAACCAAGGAGAGATGCAGAAGTCTAGTGTTCTTTCAGACCGCCTGAATCACAATATGCTCAAAGGTTATTATGGAATTTTATCCAAATGACACCAAAAATAAACTGCTTACCCCAGCTTTAAATATAGACTGCCTCATAACCAGTTCAAATTTCCTCTTAGGGACTTTAAAGAAAAGACATGAAACCTTTTCAAGAACCGGGATGTCTTGAATTAAAGACTTCTGTCACGCCCTCTCCTCTTACTCCCTCTTACCTACTTTCCTGTCTATAACGGGCACTTGTGATGGCCATACCCACAGCATATGCCTCCTTTCATACTCTGGAGAGTCTTCTGCTTTTGCATATTAGCCCCACTGCCCTTGCCAATACTTGATTAACATTTGTGTAAAAGCCTTGATTTTGCTAAGGAGAGGTGGCTAGGGGCATCAAATTAGTGTGTGTGTGTGAGTGATTGTGTGCACGCGTAATGAGAATCAACAGAAAGCCAAGGCTCTGTGTCTCTCTGAAGGGTCCCCCATTTCCTCCGACCGCAGGATTTTATTTTCATTTCAAAAGAATCATTTAAAAATGACCTTTTATACAACCTGGATTTGTTTATTCATGTGCCCTCAACATGGGCATAGTATAAGGGGCAATATTGATTGCTGAATGAGTAGGGGGAGAGGGAGAGAGAATGGGTACCCACAGAATGAGAAAGGTGGAGGGGACTGATGTAGCACTTGTGGAACACAAAAATAATGGTGCAATCTCCCTCAGCCAATGCCGATATTTAAATGAGCATCCAATTACTCAAGCGGCTGTCAGTTTGCAGCGAGGCACACGGGTGCCAAATTAAACCTCTTTTGATGTTACACCTCTTTATGTACACAACCTATGAGCAATTTCACAGAGGCTGCACAGTGACTGAGTTGCTGAGACAATGACGCTCAAGCGTTTTCTTCTCACTCTTCTTCTTCCTTTCTTGCTCTCTCCCATCTTTCCATCTCGGACCTCTCAATGGCGAGTATTCATTAGGGGAGCCGGGTGGGGGCTGTAAAAGGAGAGAGGGGGGCTACAAATTACTGATAATGGCACGGCGCTAATGAAGAGAATGGAGAAATGTCATTAGCATTTAAGAGGATAAGATCCATCTGACCCGCCGCCGCCAGTCGCTTTCTAGCTCCACTCACTTAAGGAAGCAGGAGAGTGCGACTGATATCCAGAGTCTCATTTGCATGGCTGAGTGGAGGAGGATGCTGATTGGTATAGAATCCCCCCCCATCCCCCCTCCCTCCGTCCCCAACTCTCCCAACCTCGCAACCTCTTGTTTATGCATCACAAATAACGCGCACATGTCCGCTTGTTTCCCCTCCATTCACCGGTAGCAACAGTCGACGAGCGAAAACAGCAAAGCTGGCAACAGCAAACAAAACAAATCAATGCGAATGCACAAACAGCACTGCAGTTTAAAATGTGAAAGACGGGCGGATGAAAGGAGCAGCTCTTGATCCTTGCAGATGCATAGGGAGTGATTAGAGACAGCAAGCGCACCTTCTGTGACCTTTGACCTGCTGGCATTAACTGTAATGATATCAGTAAGAGGAACATCATTGTGTCGCTAACAGATGTGTTTGGCTAATGATAAAGACAGAAGCAGATGTCTTTCTCTGCTGCAGTGAATGACTAACTACCTTACAGAGAATACAGAGAGCCTCAGCAGTGGCTTTTCTTTGACACCAAAAGGGTAAAATAATGAGAAGCGTTGCAGCACTAATGGCTGATGGTGATTTTAGTTGTGTAGATCCAGCATGCAAAAATTTTGCATGACTTAGTTGTAAAGGTGAGTGCAAAAACAAGCAACAGGAGCAGATCATTGACTGAACTGATGCAGTTTCAAGGTAATGACAATGAAATGCAGCACCTTGATACATGTGAGATTACACATTTGCTACTCCTGTAAAATTAAATTGCTACAAACTAAGAAGAGAAAAAGTATTATTACTACTTGTGGCCATTTTGCAATTATGCTATATTCAAAAAAGGCCACTAGGTGTCCCCAGTCCTGTTTTTGTGGGAATATCAGAACAGAAGCATCCAGTCGTCCAGTCAGAGGAGACACTGGCTGAGAGTGATTTAACACTCAACACTGAACTCAGCTTTAATCAAGTTTTTAACAGTTTCTGTTCCAGCAAGAAAAAGGTAAACCTTAAATCATATATTATACTGATAAAAATTGTAAAGTAGCACTTTGTTCCCCACATCTTCTAACATTTCTGGTCTTTGAGTAACTATTCATGCCAGTGTTTTATGTCATGTGTGCTTCTACTGACTCTGGCATCAATATAAAATATATTTACAGTCAGCTTGCTATTTATCTGAATGTCCTCAAATGTTGGTTTGTAGTTTTTACTGTTTATTTTATACTAATTATAGTTTCATGTAGCCCTCTTATTTTTCATGCAGTACTACCTGTACTTGTTGCTGTCCTTGTGCTGCTGCAACAACCAAAATACCCCACTGAGTACCAATCAAAGTTAATTTGATCTTTTATCTTATCTTAAAGCTGCGACTGGTAACTTTTGCTAACGAGCCAATGTCAGCTACAGTATGAGAATAATTGGGAAGCAACTCTGCTGCAGCCTCCCCTCCCCATTTTTGGTCCAGCTCGCATTTTATTTCGTTTGTTGTTGCCCCTTTTTTTTTAAAGTCCAGTTTGAACAGAGATGAAACGTTTGCAGGGAAAGCTGTAGCAGAGTAAACTGGTCCATCTCACCTTAAGCTTGAGCCAGCTGACAGTTTCGCTTGCAGACACTCTTGTTGGCAAAGACGAGTCAGAGCCTAAGACACGAACAGCTTATCAGCTCGTGCCAACGTCACCTGTCACTAAGAAGCGCAGCGCAGACCAGCCACTTAAGACAGAGAGTATAGAGAGCGTCACTGATCAGGCAAATAGAATGGGAGCAACGGGATTTGTACCAATCCTGAATACAAAAGCATGGGAAAACACAGAGATATGCAATACTGTCATACCATGCCACTTACTAATAGCTGTCTATGGGTATTATGACAATTTTTACAAATAGAACACAAAAAGTTATTGATAGTCACCTTAAAGTTACCAACTGCAGCTTTAATATACCAGTAGCTACAAATACAAATATTGTATGCAGCATATTTCAGAATAATGGGCAAAAAATTACTTTAGAATCTTGTTAGATTTCTGCAATTAGTATTTTATATACTAAACTTTGAACAGGACAGTTTTTCCCTATCCTTGTTGTTTGGTTTTTATTCGTCTTGGTTAACTTGTTTCAACAATTTAACTGCCTGAAAAATAGATGTTATTTGTACTACATACACAATATGCCCCTAAAAACTATTGACTTTAAATCTTTGGTACATTTGAAGGACTTAATGGGTATTTATTTAATCCTCCCAGTCAACGGGTATTTTTACAATACTCTTTCAAGCATCATTATTATTTGGTTCTGGTGTTAAAGTAACACTGTTTAAAGGAAATTTTTGTAGATGATACACGGAGAATTCTAACAGTTTAACAGTGTTACAAGTTCTTAGTTTGCCACATTTAATGATGCTAATGTTGAGGGAAGTTTTAAGAACAGACAAACACACACCGACACTGCCTGTAACACAGTTGCTCACCTGAAACTCGTCAAAACACAGGAGGCAGGTTTCATCACTGATCTCCATGGCAACCGGTGATATGGGGTCATAGGTGAACATTTTCCCTATCCTTCGTTTTGGCAGGCTTTGTTTCCTCCGATGGATTCCTTTAAGCAGTACACAACGACAGGCACATCTTAAATCACACCTGCATCAGCAAACCCAGACCCAACCACAATACTGAAAAAAAAAAGGCAGTAATTTCACCTGTGTGCATAATAGTAGACAATTAGCAGGAGGGCTTTAGGACAAACAGAGAGATAAAAATAGGATCTCCAGCACATGAGGAGTCAGAAAACTTCCATTAAGTCATGCAAGCTAACCAACAGCAGTTAGTTCTGTGCAGTGGGAGGATAAGACTCACTTTTGTGGATGTCCAACATGAAGCCATTAAAGTGAACTCTCCTTTTACGAGTGTTTTCCACACGGGAGTAAAACATGTCCATGAGCATTGTCTTCCCTGTGCCTGAAAGGGAGAAGGATTAAGGAAAATGTAATTTCAACTTCTATTCTGATTCCGGACATCTTGTAGCGATTCAGCACTACAGAAAATGCCATAATAATAATGATAATTTTAAAAAAAAACATTATCTATACGAGGTCTTACCAACATCTCCATAGATATAGAAGCCTTTGGGTGGTGGCGGTGCAGCAGCAGGTTCCTCCTTGGTGGGCAAAGGAGGAAAATAAGGAAATGACTGTAGTGTGTTTGTATTTGTTACATGAGGTCTTGTAACAGCTGCTTGTCATTATAAATAATAATGCACAACAGTTACCCATGAATTAATATGGTTATTTAAATTTAATGTACAGATTAATTCATCATTAAAATCACAAAAGGCTACGGATGATGACCTAAATAAACTTCGTTAAATTCATTACCATATAAGACTGAATCATCGTTTAATAAACAAAGTATGCTGAGGCATTAAGCCACTACTACAGTGTGAGGTTTCACATTCTCCAGACTAGCCCACTGCCGGGGAGGAAGACAAAGGGGATCTAATCAACAAGACAAGCCAGGGTTCCCACGAAAGAAAAGCATCATCAGAGGAACAATGGGGGGATTTGTCAGACAAAACGTAGAGGACTGGATGAGGCTCCATACGAGATGGAGTGGACTTGTCTGTGCAGCCTGTTTAGCGCTGCTAATTGTGATACGGTACTGGTGCATTGAGGTGCTGCTGGAAGTCATTGTGCTGCCTGCCTCCTATCATCAAAAGGTCTTTGCTTCAAAAAAAAAAAAACTGTCTTCTGTGTGACCGAACTGAGAATAACGGGTAAAGCCAAATATCTCTTAAGAGAGCCCGAGCCATGTGAACGCATATGTCATGAGTTTAATCATGACATTTAAGAAGAACGCAGCACAAATTTGTGTATAGAAGGACAGATGATAGATGTTTTTATGTAAGGTTTATCACCAGTGCAGTTGAGGATTGTTCATCTTTGTAACCGGGCAACAGCAAATAGCTTTGGAATTAACTCAGCACTAAATAGAAAGGTTTGTCCTCTTAAAATTTAATTTAGCAACAGTACTTCATGGAGACGGCACTCAGTGTGTCCACTGCACTTGGTGTCCACTGCACAAGGAGCACTTGACTCTGGTAAATGCAGACAGTGGCCAATTGAAAACTAAATGAAAAACAAACTTGTTACCCATCCTCTCTTGCTACCTTCTCTCCAATCCTCCCTTGTGCCCCCTTCATCCCCGCCAGTCCTGTGCTGGAGTAAAATATTGGAAAAGCAACAAGCCTTTCCTGTCTGCTCTGGCATAACAGTGTGTGACTTCTTCCTGACTTCCCAAGCTGCCCTCTGGCATGGAGGGGTAATTGTCAGCAGTGGCTGGAAGCCATTCTGCCACGGCAGAGTGGAGAAAGACAAGACTGTCCCTCAGCCACTCTGTCTAGCTGAGCTTTGTGGCCTTGTCTCACCTCCTGGTGGAGGATACAGAGTGGCACATGAGTGGAAAGTTCACATGCAGGACATGGCCACTTTGGCTTTGAAATAACTTTAGGAAAACTGCGTTTCAACATGTTTATCTACAGCCAGAGATGTCATGTCTCTCACTAACAAAGGTTAATGGAGCGACTGTGGGAGTCTCTGTTTGGTTTAACTGGTTCAACTGTCCTGCTGGAGACCAACAATGTACAGGAGGACTCTATGCAGGTCTGACTTGAAGAGGGTGGCTCCCTCTAAACAATGGTCCATTGTTAGCCGACCATCCGCAAAACCACGCTACATTGGGTCAATATTAAGTCAAGTGTACTCTCCTCACAGACTTGGTCAGTTAGGGAGGACAATGGCGGCACTTTCACAGAGAGAACAGACACCGAAAGGACAGTGGTATGACCTGATTCAAACCAGAATAATTGCATAAGTACTCCAGTCAGTGTGTACGTGTATGCGTGAGTGTGAGAGACAGAGCAAGAAATAAGGTGCAAAAGGAGAGGGGGCGGTGGTGTTGATAGCCTAACACCAAAGTATTTGTCAGAGTCCCGAATCAAAAGCAAAAAGGACAAGAATGGCCCAGACAATGGGGATCCCCTCATTACTGCATGGGGACGGTGAGAGAGTGAGAGGGGTGCTGGGACGGGCCCAGCGGGAGGTCTGCCCTGCTGCCTTCCAAAATCTCTGCCTAACCCTGTGTGTCTGTGCCAGGCAACTAAAAAAAAAAAAATACTCCCACCACCAAATACTAGACAGTCAGCTCCTCTGACCTAAAAACAACAACAGCCCCCCACATTACGCCGTTCCAAAACTCACATGCACAATACTCTTCCCAGACCCCTACCCTCCCTTTGACCTGAGCCCCATGGCCACCATCAGTGATACAACTACAGTACAGAGCAGTGGACTCTGTGAAGTCCCTCCATATGTTGGACGTCAGTTAGGCTTTGTGACAGAATGAGAGTCCAGACGCCACACTGTAGAAGGCTTTAAAGGACCATACCGGTCTGTTTTTGACTTCTCACCATTAGCAGAGATCGCACCTCTCTTTTACAAATGTTAAAATTCAGCCATGTGTTTACTTTAGCAGATCTCAGACTGCATTTTGGAAACAGGGTATAGAAACACTACAGGACACGTGAAAGTTGCTAGGTATAGGTAATTCACCCTTTTAAAGAGAACGCCTGTGTTTATTTGGTCAAACAGCGTTGAGCAAGCGAGAGAGAGATTAAGATTAAAGTTGTACGCCTGGAAAAATAGCTTCTTACAAGTTCTGGCTTCCTTGCTCAAATATTAGCATGGAGAAAGATTCTGACACAGGTGTTCTTTTGAACTTGCACTGTCACACACATTCAGGTACTTTATCTCATAGATAAAACATTTAGTGAAAAATGCGTGGCTGTTTATGTGACCTATGTGATGGGTGCTGATAAGGGGCAATGATATGTAGTAACACTGGTATGGTCCTTTAGACAAATCCATGCTTTCATTTAAATGGTTAACTCCAAAATCAGCTACTGTTTTCAACTTGATGATGCATTTTGAGCTTCCAAATTTTTTCTGAGCATTACAGCTGTCCAAAGTGGATTCACATTTTTACTCCTCAAATTCATCTACATGAAAAAATAGTGTATGCAGAATGTACAGCACTGACCCTTGTTAAAAAAAATGCAAAGCAGACGTTGATCCAACGTTGTCTGTTATCTCAACTGACTCATCACCATTGCTTGTTTATTGTGTTGAGAATTGCAGAGGGTGTGTTCAAAATATTTTCCTTATGATCAAGTTTCATCCTGTTCCTTGTTAAGGCAGTTAAATCTCTGGCTAAACCAAAGTGACATAACAGGAAGTTGTTTGAATCTGTGGTTAGCACTGTGGTGTGGTGTGGTGTGGTCTGTGTCAGTTCTCTGTAATTTCTATGGAGACTGGTTACATGTCAGAAAACTATCAGCTAGGCGTAATCTTAATCTGTAAAATCACAAGTCTATACGGACTTCATTTAGCTAAAGATCATTACTTAGCCTTGCACCTCTTTGTAAGGTCATGCAGTTGCTTCACAACAAAATAACAGTCACTGTACTTTAAGGGAGATAATGCATTGCATCAGATCATGCATTATTATGCTGTGACACTGTATATACATATAATAGCCCCTTTACCTCAGTCGTGTTTCCACCACTCTTGTTTTGAGCTGATGAAAAGTGGAGGTCTTTATCTTTTGGTAGCTAACTGTTGTCATCTCTTGAGTTCAGCCTCGGTGGAGGTGCGTTCAGGTGCA